>VXBJ01003155.1:49707-116127 GCA_013400055.1 Nycticryphes semicollaris | reverse complement strand
AAACACAGAGAGAGCCCTCCCTTCCTCCCTCCCTCCCCCCAAGAAACCAGCCCACACACACCTACGCACCAATATGCCACATTAACTTCGCTGCTTTCTGAATAATATAAGGGAAAGGTGCTTTTCACATTTCAATCCCATAGAACGCAGGTTATGAAAGGTGATTAAAAATGTTCCTGTACTGCTTCCCTTTTAATCTCTATTCCCCCCTCCCCAACTCCCCCCTGCCCGGAGTTAGTGATGGGAAAGGGCAGGGTGAAGGTCAGAAGCATCTGTGAAGTGGTGTTTGCCCGCTCTCCCTTGTGTTGATGGATGCTCTGCTTCTGTAGATGGAATTTTTTGCAGGACAAAAAAATATCTGCAATGGCATGGTAGGAGGGAGGTGGGGAGGTGGCGCCGGAGGGGGAGAAGCTACCTCTGAGAAGATGTGAAGCAAAGTCAATGACATGCTGGGGAGCACGGGAGACACGGTGCTGGGTCTTGCAGCACTGTGTGTGCTGGGCATGGGTAGGGATGGAGGAAGAGCCTTCTCCTAGACTTGTGGGAGTTAGAAGATGCTCTGTGCAAGCAACTGCTCTGCCAGAGATATGCAGAGCAGCCACCGTTTCCAGTGCCACCTTCTATTCCATAGGAATGACTAGACTGGGAACTCAGACATGCATGTTCTCAAGTCTTATGTGAGGACACTTAAAGCAGGCCCATTCACTGGTTGGTTACACTGTCCTGGTTTCCATAGGTTTTCATGATTGCAGACCAGTGCTGCTGGACATGTGGCCTGTCCTATGCAAGTGCAGCTGCAGAAAAACATTGGGAAGATGAGGATATGGACACACATAGCTATGTTTAATACTAAGGGCTGAGAAGATTTGCTGCCTAGGTGGTCTTCAAGCTCCCCATGTGAGCTGTCAGGCTGGTCTGTGCTTGTGTAGCTGCTCTTGAGGTTCGCCAAAGTCCCTTGACTGTGATCAGACTCTTTGGATCTCTTCATGGTGATTTACTTGGGCATCCAGCTACCATTCGTGTTGCCTAACCTGGGAGATTGGGGTCTGGGGAAGAGCTGTTTACAAAATAGCAGGCTTTTCAGAATCAAGGTTATTCCATGTGAAAGCATCTTTCTGTCTCTTAGGAGATACAGCTTCTTGTCCTACTGAAGCTTTCATTGCTCCATAATATGTTACAGTAGTATGTTATAAGCTTGGAAACCAAGCCAGTGGGTGAGGTATGGATGCTGTAGGGCTCAGGTAGATTACAAAAAGCATTTGATGTTAGAATATATCAATCTAATGGTAACCCTGGGCCATCGCGTGGCAGATTAGGAACATCTTGCTCTAAGTAGAAGCTGGTACCTACTGATTTTTGCTGTTGTTGTTGACTTATTCATAGCATTGGAAGGGCATTGGGTTAGTCTAGTGAACTGGAGCCTAATGCGGTGTACAGAAAGCCTGGGGCCAAGTTCCCACTGCTGCAGACTTCTCTGGTAACCCTTGCTAAATGACTTCTCTCTTCTCCTTTCCCATCCCTGTCCTCACCTTTCTTCCCATAAAATCAGAATCAGGGCGATGCTGAGGCGGTTTTGGGAGCTACTTGGTGGCACCAGCATTGGAAAGCCACCTTTGAGGGGATGGCGTGCCCTGGCACCAGTGTTTGGAAAACAAAAGGTTGGGGGTGAGGCTGGTTCCTAGAGGAGTCCATGTGGTGTGGATGGAGTTGGCTGTTACTAGGTCAGCCGAGCAAAACAGTCTAAAGCACTGAAAAGTAGGTTTTGCAGCTGGGAGGTATTTTCTTCTCTCCAGCTCTGAAGGTTCCACTCTAGGCTAAGGCAGGAGAGGACATTTTGGAAGGTCTAGAGACCTAGGTCTAGAGGTGGGGAAGCAGTAGCCTGTGAACGTTGGTCCAGGCTGTGTATTCCAGGCGTTTGTGGGGACTGGAGTTGTTGGGAGTGGGTTGTCTTATGTTTATTGCTTGTCTTTTTTTTTTAATGTCTTTTTAAATCTTGCTGCAGCCTGACTTGTGGCTCACTCTGAAGGTTTGCCGGCAAGTGATGCTTAACTGGGAGCTGCCTGGAGCTCTGCATCTTCTCCTGGTTACGCTTTTAAGGCTTGCTGCAGCGAGAAGTGTGTGTGTGTGTCTCCTGAAAGCTGCAGTTTATTCTTAGGTTTACCTGGGAAGCCCTTTACGCTAATTACCTAAACATGGGAAGTGCCAAGCAAACACAGCCTGCTTCCAAATGTTGTGGGGTTTTTTTTTTTGCCTCCCCTCACATAAGAACGGCAGATTAGTGTAAATTTTTCAGTGTTGTTGTTTAGATCTTTACATTTCTTTGTGTCTTTAGGTGTCTGATGTCTTGTGTTTGAAGGCGCTTGTGGAAGCATGTTGCTAGGAGCCCAGCTCCATCCCCACGTCCTCACCATGCTGTCCTTGTCCCCAAGTCCTCATCTTCTTCAGCTCCCCGTGTAGGTAGCCAAGAAGGTCAATTAGGGCTTCAAACCGCACTACAGTCAGCTGGAGAGGGATGCTAGAGACCTGTGTGTTGATTTTGGATCCTCAGACTTGTCCTCCCCCAAGACCTTTTGCTCTCCACTGGGGTAGGGCAGTGCTTTTAAGGAATAAGTATTGGTACATTGTCCTTTTTCATGCATCACCTCGGTTTTCCCAACAGAAGTGACATGAAGTACGGAATGCATCCCGGACGCTCCACTATGGCCTGCAGGTCTGCAAGGGGCTGAGAAATTCAGGTGCTGGGTTGGGGCTAGTGGGCTTCCTTCTCACTGTGAATCTCTGCTGAAGTGCAGCAGTTGGACTCAGGGGCTGTGGGAAGCTCCTGGGCTGTTGGGTTGCATCAGTTGCGTGGTTGGAAGGGGGTTTCACCAAGGGCCACCCCAGAGTGGGAGGGATGCCGCTCTGCCCCAGTTTCTCCTGTTTTATAGGGGTGTTTGCAGCCTGTGGCAGTGAGTTTCCAAAATTAATAGTCTTCTGCAGGTCTCTGGTTTTGCTTTTAATCCACTTTAAAGCTGAACCTCATGGCAAACCATACTTGAAGTGACCCAGGCGTGCAGGAGGCAAAGAGGGACAGGGAGGTGATCCAGCCCGATGTGTTTGGAAATGGGAGCTGCGGAGGGGGGAGAGTTGCCTGAAGGACAGAACTGGATTTCGGATGTCCATAGTTAATTTTACAGAGCTGCCCACCAGCCCAGCCTGGAAGCTTTGACTGGGCTTTAGTAGCTCTCCATGGGCATTGAAGATCAAGAGGTGGAAGCACCTTATCTGGGGAAGACCCAGTAGCGTGACATGCTTCTGGTGCTGGAGATGATGCGTCGCCTCAGCTGCAGGGAAGGTCTGCTTGCATTTCAGTGGACATTGCCTTAGCTTGATGTAATTTTTTAGTTATTTTTTGGGTTTTTTTCCAGCTAGTGCTGGGTGGGGCAATTTTTTCAGTAAGTCTAGCTATTGAGTTCCAAATAAACAAATAGTGTGAGCTCGTTACAGTTCTACTCCCTTGAGAAATAGTTATTAACAGGGTCAGTGTGAAGAAATGTATTTTATGTTTGCCTGTGTGGTATCTAGATCGAATGAAATCAGGCTTGTGCAGTGAAACAACTACACTAAAAAAAAAATTAACTTGTGGATGGGCTCCTGGTTATTCAAAAGGTGTGACTGGTTCCTCACAGGCTGGCATTGTGTTTTCCTTGGAATGACTGTTGGTGTGGGAACTTCAGGGTGGCTCTTCCATTTGGGCAAGCAGCCCTTAAGTGTCTATAGGGATTCCTGGTGGGGACCCCAAAGGGATGGGTTGGGATAGGAGCCTCTGCTGCTGAGCCCTCATTCAAGCTCCTTCTCCAGAAACCCTCGTGTGATGGTAAGTAGCGGTCAGCGTGCCAGCAGAGCAAGGAAGAGCTTGGAGAGAAAGGAAAGCTTGGAACTTGTTTCCACCCTCTTCTCCTGTTGTTTAATTTTAAACTCCACATGACAGATTTGTCCCTGCAGAGCCAGGAATGAGGCATGACCATGGGGAGCAGGACTGCACCTACCTCTGCCGTGAATTAAGCTGGTTTGTTTCCCACCAAGAAGCAGAAAGCACAGCAAGTTGCTGCAATAGGACATTCATGGTAGCAGTCCCATTTTTCATTAATTACTGAGGTCTCTGTCTGTGTTTTCCAACACCTTTATGTCCACGTTCGGTCTACTAGGTTCTGTATGACAAAGAAAAAAGCTCTATAATTATATGAGGAGTTGAGCCTTCACCTGTGGTGTGGTCTTCCAAGTCCTGAGTAGCTGGTGGCGTCCTTGGGAGTTAGTAACACAGTGTGCCATCCCTTGGGCTCTGGTACTGGCAACCCTGGGTTCCGGCACATTACAAGGCCAGGCTGGATGGAGCTTTGACCAACCTGATCTAGGGGGAGGTGTCCCTGCCCATGGCAGGGGGGGTTGAAGCCTGATGGTCTTTAAGGTCCCTTCCACCCCAAATCATTCTATGATACTGGTGCTGAGGTCCAGCGAGCAGAGGGAGAGGATGTGCTGAGAGAGACCATCATGTCTCCTGTCAGGGTCTCTGCCCCACATTGGCAGTGGTGAGATGCAGACAGGGAGCCATTTCATGCTTCCACCTTATTCTGTTGGGGTTTTTTTCTTGTTGTTATTTTTTTTTCCCTTTCCCTGCTTTGCATCCCCTTTTGAAAAGATGGGATGTTTCTGCTCTGGCACATCTTGCAGTTGATAGGTCTTTATGCTAATACTTTCCTTGGTGTTGCAATTTGTCCCTGAGCAAAACCATTAGTTGGGAATATGATGCCTCATTAAGTGTCTTAACTTGAGCGTTCAGAAGTCTCCAGCTGACCTCCCCTCTCCCCGCCTGGTACATCCAAACCTTTTTGGAGTTTGAAGCTCTGACAGACAACATGAAAGGCTGGAAAGGCATCTTTGTGTTTTATGGAAGGAGAAATTCACACGTAAGCAGCAATCGGGGCTCAGGAAAAATTACAAATACCATTGGAGTTGCCCTTAGTCTCTTGTTTTGTTGGAGCAATTATGGTTAGAGCCGGAGTGGGCAGTGCTGCTGGTGTGCAGTGGAAATGCCTTCATGTTCCTCTGCTTCAGAAATTTTTCTCTTTCGCACTTTAATTCAGCAGGTCCAGGATCGAGGCCAAAGCTTTTTCTCCTCTACATAACTAATAGAAAGGCAGCCAATTCAGCAGAATTTCTGTAAATGGCCTGTTCCAGATGAATTGCGAATTGTGCATCTGAATGCCAACAGGGTTAACGCAAGGGGTACTTTGCAAAGGAAAATGGAAATTTTGTGTTGGAGGAGCAGGCTTCTGAGACACCAAGTAAAATTGCACTTTTGGACTTCGCAGAAATAACGTTTGCTGTAGTCATGAAGGTGCCCAAAATGCAGAAACCCAACGTCTTGATCCCTGGTGCTGAAGGGTGAATCCTCCTGGTTGCGCAGAAGATGCTTAGGATCTGCTTAAAATCCTGTAACACCCAAGCAGCGAGCTGGTCCCTTGAATGTTTGCTGAAAGAGCTCCTCNAGCTCTGTCGCTGTCTAGCCTTTAAAAACAAGCCTGGACACAGGGCAGCTTGTTCCTCCCAGGAATGTAAATGGATTTTGGGTCATGCTGCTGGGCTGGCACCACCCCAGGTTGTGTTGGACACAGGAGATCCAGGGTATAACTGGGGTTGTACCTCCAGCTTGTAGCCTTTTCCTCCACTATGACTAACTTGGACTTTTTTGAATTTGGGGTGGGGTTTTTTTGTTTGGTTGGGTTTTTTTTTTTTTGCTATTTTGTTTTTGCATCTGCCTGTATTAGACGAAATTTGTCACAGTCAAAGAAAATTAGTGTCTTTCCCATGCTGTTCTGCAGCAGACTCAGGCTTGCATGCTGAGCAGATCCAGCAGCCAGTAGGCTTCAGGGAGACCTTATAGCCCCTTCCAGTACCTAGTGGTGCTACAGGAAAAATGGGGAGGGATTCTTTATCGGGGAGTGGTGTAGTAGGACAAGGGGTAACGGTTTTAAACTGAAAGAGGGGAGATTTAGATTAGATATTAGGGAGAAATTCTTTACTGTGAGGGTGGTGAGATACGGCAGAGGTTGCCCAGAGAAGCTGTGGCTTCCCCGTCCCTGGAGGGGTTCAAGGCCAGGCTGGATGGGGTTTCGAGCAACCTGGTCTAGTGAGAGGTGTCCCTGCCCAGGGCAGGGGGTTGGAACTTACTGGTCTTTTAGGTCCTTTCCAACCAAAACCATTCCATGATTCTATGAGTCTAAGTTCACGTAGCAAGGGATGCCAGTTAGCCAAAAGGCTTGATGGTAAAAGCACAATTTTGGGCTAGTCCATGTATTGAAAACAAGCTGCCTTCTTCCAAACCTGTCACCTTTCTTCTAGGAAAAGCCCTAAACCTGTGATGTGGTGCTGAGGGTTGTGTTTAGCAAAGACTCAGCAGTGACGTGTGTCCCTGGGGAGGGTTGATGGGCACCCTGCATCCCTGGGATGAGGCTCCCCGGGATGATAGCTACGGCAGCGTGTGCCTTAGTCTCTCCTAATTAATACCTTCTGTCCTATCCCTGTACTAGGGAATATTGCTTGGGTTGCAGGAGCTCAAGGATGAGTTCTTGCAAGGAGAAATCCAATGATTGGCAAGAAAAAATACTCTTGAAAACTCAATCACACACTCCAAGCGTTGTTTTTGTGTTGGGTTGTTGTTGTTGTGGGTTTTTTTTTTTTTCCCTTATTGGTGACCGTTCACAACCTATTTGGGAAGGCACTTGAGGAAAAAAAAATAAGCTAATTCCATAATATAAAAGAATTTGTGAGAACAGAGGTCTGAGCACGCGGACAGTGCAGAGGAGCTGGGGCTGGAGATTGTGACTTGTCTTGCAAGGGAGAGATTAATCACGGGTCTGCTGGAAAGGTGGTTGTGTTAGATGCACTGTTCATACTGTAAAAATTAGGTTGTGTACAAGAGCTAATAAAAGCAGAAGAAAAAATTTCCAGCAGAAGGGATCAATATTGTGCAAGCATTTTAATTCAAAATTAGAAAAATGAGAACGGTTATGGGCAAGGAGAGTGTATTAATACAGGAAAATGAGTATTTGTTACTGCTGGTGTGAAATGAGATAATTTAAGAGAAATGCTCTAAGTGCCTTTTGTCACAGTTAATGCCTTTTGTTAGGTTTCCAAGCAAAATGGAGCCTGCGACTTTCAATTTCAGGGTTCTGAGATGATCAAAATACCGTGGGGCAGTCTGATCATCTCATACTTTACTGGAATGAGGTCATCAATAACTTTTGCCGGGGTGTGATTTACACAGTTGTCAGTGTCTGAATTGCCATAATATGTCTCTGCCTGGGAAAAATGCTGCATTTGGAGGGAAGGGAAAAAGAAAAAAAAAAGAAAAGCCCAAAGCAGGAGCTTTCTGGGTAGCTGGTTCACTGCTAATAACGGCTACAGAAAAGTGATTACTTGTGATCCATTCAAATAGAAAGGCTCAGCCTCTAAAGCTGGAGGCATGGAAGCTGTTCCAAGGTCAAGCAGTGTCCTTTCAGGAGAAATAGGTGGCGAACGCTGCCAGCTGCAGATAACACATCTGCAGCATCATGAAAGGTACATCTGAAATTAAGATTAAAGGTGGTTTGCACTCACATGGGGAGGGGGAAGAGAAGATAGAGGTGAAATCAGGAAGTTAAAAAAAAAAAAAAGGATTAGCTTTTGGTGGGTGACAAGCGATATCTCTGGCCAGGGAGAGATTTAAGCAGCAAAGTGCTCAGTAACCTGGGGAATTATCGGATGTTTCTGCAGCTGCTCCCGACTGGCGGTCTTCAACAGCTCCAAATTGCCCAGATTTGAATCTCTCCCTCACCCCGTGCCTGTGAGTGTACGTGGCACATGCAAAGTCTCTTCCGTGACAGGCAGGGAATCCAAAAACCGGGTGCCCTGGTCATCTACGCTTGCAGAAGTCAGCTCTAATTTTAGATGGCCTAGTTTACGTGGAGGCAAAAAGGGACCTGACCTTCAGCGATGCTGGTAGACCTTTTTCCTTTTGCTGACATACCCTGTGGACCAGGGTACCTCAGAGCTTCTGAAAATGAAGCCCTCATGTCTTGGCAGATGTTTTCATGTTTCTGCTTTGGTAAACAGGGTCAGGAAGCTTGGCTGAAGGTCCTGCAAGAGAAACTGGATCTCTTGACTGATGGATATGAGCCAAAATTAGCATTTCTTAATATGCTGAAGAGGGAATACAGTTTTATCAGTCCCACCAAGTGGAGAAACCCAGCTTGTGAAAATAGGGTTTGGCTACAACCTCTCTGAGGAGGAGAAGGACTTGACCTTTTATAAGCATGGCAGTGGCTTCTCAAGTGGGAAACATGGATTCATGTTCCCAACTTAAAGTGATCCCAAAGGAAAATGCCTCCTTTGAAGCAGAGCAAGCAAAGTCCAAGGGGTCTAATGTGCTTCTCCTCCACCTTGGGAAAATACCACGGCCAAACAAAACTTGTGGATTTTTCTTTCAAATCGGACCCTTCCAGGCAAATCTCATTCTTACAAAAACTTCTGAAAGGTTTGGGGTTTATTCTGGAGTGGAAGAAAAATATGTTTGCGTATCTCAAGCACTTTGGGGACCTGGTGGTGGTGTCTTGGGGTCAGCAGTACCCAGGCCCATGTCTACTTGGTGCTTTTGTGGCCAGACGCTTGCTGACACCCAGTACATCACGTCTGTAAGTACCTGAGCATCTCGGAGACTGGTCCTTGGTCCGTAACTGACCTTTCACTTTTCTGGCAGAAAATGAAGATTAACCTTGAGATCAGCAGACTACAGTGGAGATTGCACACCCAGGCTGTTGAGTAAAAATAGACACAGAAAGTGGAAAGGGGGAAAATGCCGTCTGTTAAAGATAGTCTATGTGCTTGTAGTGTGTTGGTGACCAGGCCCATCCTGAGCTTGTGGAGACTTTACCCATCTTAGAACATTTTGTATGAACTATAACAACCTCCCAGGTACATGTCCTTGTACGTACGTGGACCTTGCCCTCTCCAGTTTCTCATCTGCCCAAACTAGCCTTGCCAAAGGGGCATAGTGTTTAATCGAAGGCAAGCACCGGAAGAATTAAGCTGCTACGGTTTTCAGGAGTCTGGTACAAAATTCCTCCTGCATTTCTTGGCGCTTAGTTATTAATGAGGCATTTGTTCTGTTTGCCTAAACCTCCCAGCAGCTAGCACATGTGCGCTATGCAAATTAGTTGTGGTCTGGTTAAATACTGTTTTTCTAGGAAGAGGGAATAACTGAAATTAGTAGAGGAAAAATAAGTAACGTTAACCCTCGGTAGGTTGTTCCCTTGTTAATTATTTTGGTTGTTTGCCTCTTGCGACAGGACTGAGTGTGCCACGGTCGTTCACAGTGATGCGGGACCTCTGCTTGAATAGTCACGTACGGAGTGCTTACTTTGGGTGGCAGCGGTCCAGAAAGCTGCCAGCACCCTAATTAACACACTTTTTCAATGGACAATGTTAATATTCATACTATTATACTGTAAAATGAGTAATTTGAATAGACGGAATGTCTTGCACTCTCTTGATCTCTTGTGGATTAACCTACAAAAGGCCACTGGCGCTCATTCTTTCAGGCCTTAATGGGTACAAAGGCTTCTAATAGAACGGTGTGGAGCAGAGGTACCTAAAAAAACGTGTAGCAAAAACAATGCTTCTGATGGGGATGTTAATGTTTTGTTAGAGAGGCGAAGGGAAATGTTTGTAATAGATGAGAACTTGCGAATGATGGAGGAGTAAGGCAGCTCTCGGGAGGGACTGGTCCCTCAACATCCATCTAAATGATGTCAGCCCAGCAGCAGTGATGCAGAAGTCCCCCAGCTGAGCTGGAGCGTGGAGGAAAATAGTACTGAAAGGGAGAAAGCAAATAAATGTTTGACTGGGAAACAAAAGACTTGGAAGGCTGGTCATGTTTTATTGATGCCCACCATTAGGGGCTACCATGAGATATTGTACCAATTTTAGGGAAAGGAATGGAAGCGCGGAAAATGCCATGGAAGAAAAAAAGATTCACTCGGGGGAGGGGAAAGCAAAGGGGCAACTGAAGCAGAAAACGCTGTGTTTGGCAAATAGGTTAAGAGGTGTGAGGGTTGCACAATGGTTTTGGGTAGGCACCAGCTCATTTATTGAAGTATCCCAATTACTCCATTCACTGGAGATTGTGTCCCATATGTGCACAACCCATCCTATCTTCGTCATCCTCCTCTTCTCCCAAAGTCTGGTTGACCCTGTGTTCTCAAGAAAGGAGGGTCATTACAGAGGGGGAAACTGCTGCTGAAAAAAACCAAAAGATGAGTCTCAGACGATCTCCTGTTCAATGTTAGCTTTCCAGGAGGGAATGAGTTTTCCAGTTGTTGCTCCATCCTCTAAAGAGCCTTTGCTAGTGCAACTGGTGTGAAGGAAGGAGGTCCTTTTGGTAGCTGAAGATTTGGCTATGGTCTCTGCTGGAGTTGAGATCCTAGAGAGACGTTGGTATGTCTTCAGCAGTGGTGGAGAAATCCCACTTCAGTGCAGAATTGATGCTAACAAATTATATTTTGACTGGCTCGGCATAGGGACGAGATCGTATTTAACAGGCTCAGGGGGTACTTTGAAGGATTGATAAAAGGGAGCTGAGGGAGAGGGCAGCTGTGGATACAGATTACCTGGACCCAAGATGGTTTCTGGTGCGCAATCTGGTTTTCATGCACAATCTGCACATTCGCAGGGCCTGGCACCCGCTGTGGTCTCTTATGGAGGATGCAAACACATCTTAGATCTCAGCAAGCAGAAGGCATCTGTGAAGAGCAGCATTTTTCTAGAGGAAGGCGAGTGTGTGATGGCTGCGGGGTTCACTGCTTAAAACTGTTTTAGTTCACTTTGCATGCAGGTAGCTTTGACTTCAGGATGAAAGCTTAACCATGGAAACTGCCAGTCTGAGCAGCAAACCTCTTTCCTCAGAGCCTGGCCTGACTCTACTCTGCTGGTGGTGTCATTGTTTCTGCCTGTGGCCTGGCCTGTACAGGCTCTTGGAATAGGACAAACCTTCTTCTGGAGGTAATTCACAACCCCTCAGCCAACAGCTGAGATGGGGAGACAAGACCGAGTTACCCAGTTGACTTTAGATGCTGCCTGTCAAAGGTGGGTGGCATCTGCCCTTTTCAGGTGGCTTCAAATACCTCTTTTTACAGTGTGTTCACAGTGAACACTTACCTTTGGTACTGTCCATGAGCATTTTCCATAAGCTGGGACATGGTGGGTCCTGTGAAACCACTGAACACGGACGACGTACACGACTTTGCCTTTTCAAACCCTGACACGTTTGGCCATCCAACTGCAACACCAATGTCCATGTTAGCTGTCATTTGGTCCACCATGTCCCAGCTGGAGCCCCTTCCTAGCTTGCATCTTCATCAAACATTAGCTTGAGAAATGGTCTCATAACACAAAGGTTTGCACTGAGGTATGGTACCTGGAGAACATCACTTTGAACCTCTTCCCATCAGCTTCTGGGTAGGCATGTTGCCTTAAGTATCAGAAGGAGTGCCAGGCTTCCTGGCTCTCTGAACCTAGTTTAATATTAAAAAAATAAAAATAAAATCTGTAATAATTAGGGTGAAAGGAGAAGAAAAAGAATGTCTTTAACCTGTGACAGAGGTTACTTGAGTCCCTGCACAAAGAAACCCGGTGGCAAGGTTGGAGACATCCCGTTAGCCGGGAGCTAATGGAAAAATTAGAGGCTTTTAGAGCCTGAGTCAGTGTCGTGAATCAAACCTGCTTTGTTATTGCAGCTTTAAGAGAACTAGCAAATCTCCTTCAAGGAGCTGCTGTGATTGAATGAGTGGAAAGTAAAAGTCCACATCCCACCTGCTTCTTGGCTGGGGCTGGAGATGGCAGGCTCCCCCACCAGCCCCGGCTTTTGCTCTCCATAGCTCCCTCCCTTCCACAGGAGGTATTTTGGCTAGCGGTGAAAACAGCCAGTGAGTCAAAAAAGGGAGGAGGAAGGGGAAAAAAAAAAAAAACCAACCCAAAATAATAATAATAAAAAAACAAAACAAAGAAAGGAGTGAGGAATAATAATAATAAAAAAAATTAAAAAAAAAAATACTGCTGAAGGCTGTTGGAAAGGGAGGGCAGTGAGTGGTGCAGAGCTGTGACTCACAGGCAGCTCCGCTCCCAACGTGTGCCGAGCCAAGCGAACGCAATACTGCAGCATCTCCGCTGGCGGCCTTGGCAGCTTTCCCCCCACCCCCTCTTCTCCATCCCCTTCTCCGTTCTCCCCTTCTCCGTTCTCCCCTTCTCCGTTCTCCCCTTCTCCGTTCTCCCCTTCTCCGTTCTCCCCTTCTCCGTTCTCCCTTCCAGCCCCCCTGCCAAGGTCTCCTGCCTGCATGCCTGGATCAGTCCCTGCCCTTTGCCGCCGGGAAGCGATGAGATCGAGGAATGGTAATTGCGGTGCCGGAGAGAGATGCCCAGCGCTGAGTGACACCGGTCCCCTCCCGCTAGGTCCACGCACACTATAAGCTGAGCTGAGCTCCCTCCTCGCTCCTTCCATCTGCCCCTCTCTTTGCTGCCAGAGTTCATAGAAGTCCTGAAATCTTATTTTCCTCCTTGTCCTTTTATTCGATTATTTTTTGGAACTTTTGGGGGGAAAAGTCCCAAAGAAGGCTTTAAAATAGAGCAATCATGTAGGTTTAAATATCTTTTTTTGAGGAAGGCTGCGAAAATATTCTGCAGCCTGCTCCGTGACCTTTCCATGTCTCCTAGGAGGCCGATAGCAACGTATTTTTGAATAATCCCCCGATTGCATTCAAAAATATGAAAAGCACTCATTTGCATAACTGCCTATTTCGCTTCAAGGTGACAGAAGGAAGTTAAGTCTTAAATGTACTGACTGTTGGCAAGCCAGGGCTGTTGCCGGGAGGGTGTTTGTGTCCATCAGACTATCAAGGCACTAGGCATGGGTTTTATTTTTATTTTTTAAAATATTTTTATTTAATCTCCCCTTTTAGAAGGCTGGGGTGAACCAGACCAGGCTTAAAGGTCAGTCTCAGCTCCGCCTAAAAGCTCTCCTGGCATTTTATTCAGCTGAGCCCGAGAGGATTTATTGCTTCATTCTCTAGGCTCAACCCAGAGACTTTCCCCCTTCTTGCACGAAGGACATTTTCTCCCAGATCCTTTGCTTTCTTTGGTGATGGGGGAGGGAAACTCTTCGGACCCCAAACATTCAAATGATGGTTTCCTGATAGAAAAACTTCTTTTTCTTCTTTTCTTTCTTTCTCTTTTTTTGTTTTGTTTCCTTGTCCCTGAATGTGTATATAACACAATACCTGGGAAACATGCACTGTTTTTGAGCTTTGGTTCCCGTTCTGGCGTTTTACTTTGGTTTTAACCTGTCTCTGCAGTGAGAGCTGCTGCTTTTCCAGCAAACTCTCCTCTTCCAAGGTGGAGAAATGTTAATGGGAGGTTTTTCCGTGTCTCCCCTTTTGTCAACCAAAAGCTGGTTCCTGACCCGAGGTTAAGCATCCCTGCTCCTCCAGGAAGGCGGGAGCAGCTAATTGCCAGCGGCTGCGGAGGTGACGGAGCAGAGCTGTTACAGCATGAGAACACAGATGTGAACCTTTTATTTTATAATTACTATTATTTTGGCAGATTCCTCTGAAGGGCCTGTAACTGATCTCTGTGACTTTGGTGAGGGGTGGCTCGCTCCAGCCTCGGCTGCAGAGCCGCGTTGTCTCAGTACGGCGTTTGCAACCTTGGTCAAAATACTGTTTCTTCCTAATTTTGCATAATGCTGTCAGAGGTGCTTGAAGCTGGGACTGGTGCGGTGCAAACTGCAGCAGAGGGATCCGTGCCTTCATCCTAGAATCATAGAATGGTTGGAGTTGGAAGGGACCTTAAAGATCATCCCGTTCCAACTCCCCTGCCCTGGGCAGGGACACCTCCCACCAGACCAGGTTGCTCCAAGCCCCATCCAGCCTGGCCTTGAACCCCTCCAAGGGTGGGACTTCCATCCTTCCCTGCCCCGTGGGATCCCTGGCAGGGCAGGGAATAGGGATACCACTCGGGAATAGTCAGCCTGGTGTCGGGGTTGGCCTGTGACCAATGTCAAAACATGTATTATTTTGAAGAGGATGAGGCACCTGCTTGCAAAGCAAAGACATTTTGTTGGTTCACTTGAGATCCCTGCAGGTTCCACCCGGTTTTGGGCTGTGTAGAGGTGAGGCACCCAGCTTGCTAGCTGTTGCTCTAAGGAAAGGAGATCACCTCCACAGTTACTGAGTGACGACTGGCTGCATCGCATCCCTGTTAGTTCTTAATGCAGTTATTCCCATACCCTGTCCAAGCATGTGAAGAGCCCTTTTTAAACCAAATGGGATTACCTGAGTGTCTAAGGGTGAATATTGGGAAAGTGTTTTGTGCCTATGAGCCTGATCCCAGTTTACTATGCTCTCCTTTATTTTACTGGCCCTCACGTGGTTGGGAGATAAAATTATATTATGTTTTTCACCTGTGAGACGGTGTGGGTGTATAAGCTGGGGAAGGACAAGTGTAGAGGCACCACAAAGATCAAAGCCTCCTCCTTTGGTACAGGAGGAGGAGGAGGAGGGGGAGACCCTGCAAATGCCCCTGCTGCAGCACAAGGATGCTCGAGTCTAAGTGGGAGATAACTTTCTGCAGCATTTTATCTCAGATCCAGTCCCTGCTACTGCCCCAGGACTAGTTGAGTGTGATGAAGAACTAAGAGCCAGTGGATTAATTCAAATTCCTTTTCTTTTTTTTTTTTTTTTTTTTTTTCCCCTTGAGAGACAGGGGAAGAAAAAAAAAAAGTAATTTTTAAGCTGTCAGGGCTGTATTAGTCATCAAACAGGGAGAGGGTGGGAGGGTGCGATGTGTGGAAGCCCCAGGGGGGTTTGCTGCTGCTGAGGTGGTGGTACAGGGTCCTGATCCCATGCCCTAAGGTGTCATCCTGGACTGTCAGAGCAAACAGGCACCGGCGTTGTCATCCCTTCATCGGGCGGACAGGGGTCCGTGGCAGCTGGGCACTTGCCAGGCAGGAGGCTGGGTCACGGCCATGGCAAAAGGATGCTCAGTGAGTGGGGATCATCACCCTGATCCCCCACTACTGCATCCCAGCCAGCCCCCTAGGGCTTCAGGCGGGATCCTGCAGGCATTTGAGGGTAGCAAAGGGGGCATTACCTCCAGCAGTTAAGACTTTCTTCATTCCCATCATCTTTCCATTCTGAAGCAGCATTTATGTTCATATCCATTTTTTTTTCCCTGGATGCTGCGAGATTTGTGCCGAAGGGACTGGTTTTTTTGGTGGTTTTTTTTTCTTTTTTTTTTTTTTTCTGAGAATGCCTCTGACAGAAATGTGTTTTCTTATCCCTTGAAGCTGAAAGCCATAAAGAAAAGAATGACTTTAATGAACAGACCTTGCCGAATCACCACCTTGAAGCTCTAGCTGTTCATGTGAATCAAAACCTGCCGAAAGTAGGTCATATAGTAAAAATGAATTAGGTTTACTTCACATTTTATTGACTCTGCCAGTTTTTCATTCATAGAGCCTTATAGTTAGGAATGTATCTTGTCTTTTTAATGCTAGACTGAGGAAAAAGGGAAAAATACTGTTCTTTATTCCCTCCCTTTTAGCTTGTGTGTTTGCGGTGGTCAAGTGTATGATGGATATGCTTTCTCTTTCCCTTGTTTGTTTATTCTTTTATTCTCCTGCCCTGAAGAAATGCTTGAGTGATGGTCAAACTCCCCTGGTACTTTCACAGCCTGATCCCAACAGGTTTGTACAACACCTAAATTTGTCTTCAAACTTCCCTGAAGGGTTGAAGGTGGTGCCCGTGTGTAGGTGGATGGGTCCCCTTGTGTCTCCTCCTCCATGCCCTCTTGAACCAGGGAAACGCACTTGGACCACGGACGTTTGGGGTCTCCAACCCTATCTGTGTGGTTGTAATATTGAGAAGGCCCTGGTGGGCTGCAGGGGGACATTCATAAGTCCGGAGGGTGCCACGTTTCTTCAAAAAGGAAGATTTTTCTTCTTGCCCCTCATTTATAGGGCTCACTTGAATTATCAGGGAGGAAGCACAAATTAAAATCATTGTAGATGTTGTTTTTTTATAGAACTGCAGGCTGGACTGTGCTGGATGCAAGGAAGGAGGAGGGACCCAGCAGTGCAGCCACGTTTGTGAAGGTTTTACCACCAATGCAGCAGCCTGTTGCAATCCTGGGAGTTAACCTGGAGTTTTTAATTAATTTCTGGGTTACTTCTCTTAATCCTTCCCTAACTCAGCCCCTTTTTGTTTGTTTTGGCAGTGTGGGGCTGCAGAGCGTGCTGCCTCCCAGAAATGTCAGTGGTTGGGATTGGAGGGGAGTTGGTGGTTTCAGGCTCTGAATAGCCGAGTTATTTGGGAATGTGAGGAGCAACAGTGTAGTAGTTTTGCTAAAATGTGGGACTTTTAAGACCAATCTGGTTGGGTTTTGCATTGAATGCCATCACTGTCCCCATACTGTTGATGGGGCAAACCTGGCTGGGTGCAGGCATGGTGTAGGAGGTGTGTGCTTGGGGGGTTTCCAATCAACTCCCTTCCCTCTGCTTCACAGCTGTTTAATCAGAGCAATTATCTTTTATTTGTAATTGTAAATAGGAGTCAGCATATCAGGCTTACAGCGGAGCCAGTGGGTAATGTGGGTGGGCTAACCACATCCAAGTGTGACTGTGGGACCCACAAGTGGGTCACTGTAGCTCAGACTCCATTTGGATGGATTCTGAAGGACTTCCTACGAGGCCAGGTGGCAAGATACATACATAAAACAGCAAATAAAATGGCACGTAAAACCTGGAAACATATAGATCTGACATTTCTAAATGATCTAACACCAACCTCTGGGTTTCCAAATCTGGGGCATTTGAACCATGTTCCCATAGTGGTGGGTGGAGAAGGGAAGGATGGGAGTCAGGCTGGAGACGGGGGGATGCAGTGGAGAAGATTCTCAGGGTCCAAGCAGCGGAGCCATGACTACTGAGCTTTGTTAGCATTCTACAGGTCAAGTACTTGAGCTTGGGATGAGCTAGTCTGATTCCTCATCAAACAGCCCAGTTGGTCCAGTGAGGCTATGGCTTCTCAGACATGACTAGGTGGGAACACTCATGGACCAAGGTGAGACCATTTGGTGGAAGGTACTTAAACAGGGGTGCCTTCGGGGTGCACGGAGAGAGGAAGCCAAAGCCACAGCGCTGTAACTAATTCTTCAAGAGACTGAGTCAGCATTTGAGATGACACACAATCCATCTTGGAGAACGTGAGGGATGGGTTTGAATGGCCGAGGCTGGTGCTGGATGAGGAGGAAGGAATAAAATGACAGCGTAGGCCAGATGTTCCCCTGCTGTAAGGAAGGGCGGTTGTGCTGGGTAGGTTTTGCTGGATGGTTTGCCATCCTGCAGCCTGGGAGCTCAGCGTTTAAAAGATGAAGGTGTGAGGGCTCTGCATCAGTGGGGCTCCCTCCTCGACAAACAGTTTTTCTGGTGTTGTGAAATCCTGGATTTCAAGGCGGTCAGACCTACTTTGTCATTTGCCAGGTGATGGATTTCAACTGTTAATTTCTGTGGTGCAGGCACAACTGCAGGTTGGTCACCTTATTCAGATTAAACTTTGAATTTTGGTGTAAAGCCTTCAAGCATCGGTGGTTCCACTACTCCTCCATCAGTCCTTGCTGGTGAGTAATTACTCACTGAAAAATTATATGCTTTATTTCCCGTTAGACTTTGCCTGTCTTCAGTTTGTAGTCGTTGGATCTCATGGTCTTTGTCTGCCATGTTCTACTTCTCTCTGGTACCGTGATTTCTCTTGAAGTTTCTGCTGGAATTAAAACAATCTGGTCTCAGCTTTAGGAAGAAGCTGGGAGGAAGAGGATGGAGAGAAAGCAGAAATGTTGCAGCAGTGGGATAACATGGCTTTGTGTGTGTGATATTCTTTATTTAAAAGATGATTTTTGAGAGTGACACGTAATAACACTCAGCACCGAGATTCTTATCTTACAGTTAGGATTTCTGTTGTGGCTAATGGCAAAACTGGGAACGAGGGCAGCTCCTCTAATGACTGATGATTTTTTTTTAACCTCCTTCCTATCTCTTTTGCCTGCTGTAGATGGTACATACTTTAAGATTAGAGTGAAAAATCCCTACTGATAAATTAGGATTTGTTTTGCAACCTTCTCTCTGCAATTATAGCTAACTGCTTTGATCTCAGCTGAAGACCTTTATCCAGTGACAGCAAATAAATCTTTTCTACCTGTGGTTTCATAGTTTAAAGAAATAACTCCAGAAACTGTCTGGGTAAGAGGAGAGAGTCCCCGCTGGTGCCCCTGTACCAGGCTGCCTGGGGAGGGCACAGCAGAGAGTACAAGTAGCCTCTGTCCTTTTAATTACAGCTGGAGAATCCACGCATTACCTAAAAACACAGCTTGAAAAAATTAAACTATTTAATCTTGCATAATACAATGTGTCACACAAGCGAAGGCCTGCAAGTAAACCACTATTCTACTCCAGAAAAGACCTTCGTTGACTGTTAAGTGAATAATAAATCTTTCGTTTTCCTCTAAGAAACAGTAATTACAGAATCTTCAGCTGCGATGGGTATCTCCTGCTGACAATAAGTGTCTGTCCTTCAGCACATCATCAGGATCTCAGTGATGGATGCTGGTGTGGACTGTGCTGTAGAGATAATATAAAATACTGTCTGTAGTACGTACTGGCAGCACNAAAAAAAAATATCCCAACCAACCAAAAACCCCAAAATCCCATCACAACCTGGTTGTTTTTTTTTTTTTTTTTCTTTTAAAGCCTCGTGAGTACAGATTGGGATGGTTCTCTGTGTATCCAGGAACAAGTCTTGTTTGTCACACTTTCTTTTTTTAACACTTCCAAGATATTTTTGCTGTCTGGCTGTCGGTTACTAGCAAGGAGCTCCAAGGAGATAAGCTCTGCTTTTTGGTAGGTAGGAAGCTGCCTCAGCACTCGCAGCAGGGAGGGATGACCTCTTTCACTGCTTTGCCAGCAAAATTGAAGTAGGAAAGCACGTGGATCAATGGGAGCCGTGATCCAGTGTGGAAGTGGGTGGCGGGGAGGCGCAGGCAGCTCGGAGGCTGCTGTGGGTGCAGCTCCAGCGCCTGGAACCAGCTCAAGGTCACGTTCGACTGCCATTCCTTTTCATCCCTGATGGGAACCAGCTGTCCTGCAGCGGAGGATTTGGTACGTGTTAGCAGGTGAGGAGATCAAAAAGGAATCATCTTCAATATGCATCTTCATTAGGTCTAACACAGAACCTTGCTGGAAGGCAAACATGAAGTTTCTCTGGTGCCGGACCTACATCTGGAGGCTTCAGCTCTGCTGCCCAAGCCATCCCTGGAGATGATGGTTCTGCCACGTGTTGATGTGTCTTCGGTTGCTGCTTATGGGAGATCTTCACTCTGAATGTCATGGACCTAGCAGGACAACTGAGCAGACTTGGGAGCAGCCAAGTGTCAGGGGATGAGCCCAGTGAGACCGTCTCTAGTAACAGCTGAGAGGTGAACTTCTGCACACACTGTAGAAAGGCTTCTGCTACTGGGTGTTTGCAGTTTTAACACAAAACATTGGATTTTTATTGGTTTTAATCACTCTTATTCATGCAGGATCCCCTCCCTCTCTCCTTGAGAGACAGCAGTCCTCCCATGGCACCGCCTGACACTTCCAAAAGTCATCTTCAGGGTTAGTTTCTGAGAGAGAGCTTTGTGATGAGCTGGTCTTGAAAAGAAATGGAAAAATAATTGTGACGAGGTCCAAATGAAAAAGGGAATGTTGCCAAAACCTTGCGAAGTGCAGGTTTTAAAAATCCACACCTCAGCACTAGCTTGTTGACCTCCATGCTTCCAAATCATCTATGTACACCAAGGCATTAAAACTGGATTTTTAATATTTTTTTTAGATGGAAAAAAAAGAAAAGAATGTTTCTGGACTCGGAATGCTTCTAATCTTTAACTCCTGCATGTGCATGGCTTTGATACGAACATGAAACTGGAAAGGATTTATAAGAATGTCATCTCTCAAATACTATTCCTGGGAAGCAGCAAGAAGTCCCTCATGGATGGTCAGCCAGGTAGCATGAGGAACAGGGGGCCTCTGTGGTGGGGTTGTTTTGGCTGGGCAGGTGGGGACCAGCCCTGATGACTGCCTGAGCTGGGCTCTGGAGTTAATGCAGAGAAAGAGAAAAGGACAAAGGGCTGGAGCTAGACGGACTCTGAATCTCCTTTGAGTTCTCAGACTGGTTCTTGAGAAAAATATTTCTTGGAAAGGATTATAACCTTATTAAATGGCTGCAGATCTGAATTTATTGACAATTATGATTTTTTTTTTATTATTATTATTTTTTTTCCCCTGGTTTAACATTTTAATCCCACAGCAGTTTGGTGGCAACAGAGAGGCTTGGCCTCTGTTTCGGAGAAGGCTCAGGTAGATCGGATTTTTCTCGTAGCCTCATTAATTACAGAACATCTTTGAATCACCTAGGACTCGGAGCGAATCTGGAGCAGGGTATCAGGTTGTGACCTGCTTTGGTGGTCACTGCGCAGCAGAGATTTTTCTCATGCCAGCTTCACGTGCTTGAGGCTTGAAACCATCTCGATAAGCACTGGGGAGATGTGTGTGCCTCCATCAGTGCTGCTGGGGGGGCTCCAGCCAAGCCTCATCTGTGGTTCTGCAACTTTTTCAAAAGGCTGCAATCGGGCAAGAAAGTGCTGTGCTTTGACCCTGCAGTTTCCTCTTGCCCCTTGTCAAAGCTGCTCTTAAGCACCTGCGCAGCAGGGACATGAGGAACGCGATATTGGTTTGAAGAGAGCATCCAAATAAGCAAATAGCCAACTTTTTGTCTGAAGTAGCGAGCTGCATTTCTTGCTTCCCTTTCCTCTTGTAATATACAGTTTCTTAGGTGGTGGGTTTTTTTGTCTTTTTTTTTTGTTGTTTTCTCATTTATTTATTTAGTTTTATCTTTCCCTCACTGAAATTGCCCTAGTTACAGCTGTCAGATTCTATCTTTGGAGTGGTCTGATTTGGCAGCCCCCTTCCCTCTTAAAACTCGCAGACAAATGACGACGTGCAACTTGCAGCATCCTCTGATTGCTCTAGACTGTCACAACAGGGTTGGAGTAATTCACGTGAAAGTGAAAAACCCAACTGTCTTCTAGGAGGAAAGGCTGACAGAATATGTGGAGATGGAGCAGGTTTTGGTGGAGAGCCGGAGCTCCACCAGTTGTATGCCCGCGTTTAAGCCATGCCAAGCGTATGCTGCATCCTTCAGTGTTAGTGGTGGCTTCATGGTGTTCTTTGTGTGTGTCGTGTGTCCTCTGCTTGTTTTCTGGGAGTGTTTTCTGGGCACCGTTTCATCACTGCTGGTTTAAATCCCAGGTTGAGCCGTATTGTTCCTCGGAAATGAGCGGAAATAACTTGCTGAGATGACTGCCTAAATAATTTACTCGTGGAGGAGCATTCTTTGTGTGCTTTCTGAAGCGATGATGAGGAAGGAAGTAGGACGTTTCTACACAGCAGCATATTGAAAAACATCACTTCTTTTCCAGAGATAGGAACAAATTTTGCAGGCCATCTTGAATGCTCTGCTACCTCGTGTCAAGCAACTGATGTGGTCCATTTCATATTATCCAGTGTTTTTCTTCCTGTCTGGAGCCAAAACTGGCCTTGCCTTTGTGGCTGGTGACAGAGGAGCTCCTGGCATTTCCTGAGATGACTCATCCCTTGCCATGTTGATGCAGTTGGGATGACTTTGGGTTCTGTGGTGGTTTGGTAATTAACTGGGCAGCTTTCTGAGAAGGCTTTCAATAGTGACTCCTTGTGACTTTTTTTCTTTTTTTTTTTGGCACTGTTTAAGTCATTGAACTGTGGTGATGAGAAACTTTTGTTGGTGAAAAAGGGAGCTTTTGGGTTTTGCCTGCTGCAGGACTAGTCACATAAAGCCCAGTGGGCTATAGCTTGAAAAGGGGCAGATGTCTGTGGTTAAAGCACAGGACTAAGATTGAAGAGCTGAACATTTCTGCTGTGCCCACGTGTTTTCGGTATGATCTGGGCTGTTGACCTCTCTGTGCCTCCCTTGGCTCATCGGTACAGTCATCCCAACAGGGACACTGCTCGCTTTATTGCATTTCTTGGGTAATTGATGCCAAAACCGCATTTTCTAGTCTGTCCTCCTGTCTCCTGAGGGAGTTGCTGAACGGGCTTGTCAGCTTTGCGAAGCTCTGGGTGGGTCTTTGGTGTGGTTAAGAAAGGGATCATGGTGGACCTGGGTCCTGAGCTGCAGGGACAGCTCCACAGGCATCATCAGTCCCTGTAGACCTGCATTGGGGCAGAGCGATGTGCCTGCAGCTTGAAGAGGAGCTCCACAGCCTCCATGGAGGTGCCGACAGCTCTGAGGGCTGGCTCTGGGTCCACACTTCAGTAGAATTTGGGGGAGATCACAGCTCCCATGGAGAAGACTCTGTCATGGTTATGGTTTTGTCCTAGTTTTGTCAGGACTAGGTTGATGGTTGGACTCGATAATCTGAAAGGTCCCTTCCAACTCTAACCATTCTATGATGATCTTATGGACCCATTTTTGCCTATAGAGATGGAAGGTTTGGGTCTAGCGAGTGAATGTACTTGTTCCCAGGAGGGAGCGGAGTCTTCTCCTGCTTCCATGAGCACGTGTCCCACCATGGGAGCAGGTTTTAAAACCTGGGCAGCGTGGTAGCTTGTTGTTGGGGAATACACTGGGCTAGTGGAGTAGCCTTGTGTTCTTCTGTGAGCCATGTAAAGGAAAGGGTAGGTCTCTGTGATAAAACACCTTGATCTGGGTACTGATGTTGCGCTAATTACAATGTGTAATACTTTATTAGGGACCCCATTACTCAGCCTGGCCATGGCCCCGCAGGGAGGATGAGCGGGTAATAGATGACTGCGGGAGGAGCGCAGTGAATTTAGCTGGAGGTGATCTGCGAAGCACCCTTCGAAAAATTACCAGTGTGGAGAGAAAAACCTTTGTGCTGGTTCTTAAATGAAGTGGAACAAGCAGGGTCAGAACTGTCCCCATGCCTTCCCGCAGTTTGTGGCACGTGTGTGTCAGCAGGCTGCGTCCTGCTCCTGCTCCGGTCCTACCTGGCTGCACCATGGGCTTCTTGCTGTGGGAAAAAGCAGTCCTTTTTTCAGTGTGGCTTTGAAGGATGCTATTTTTCTGACCAAATACTGAGGACTTAGCTTGTGATCTCCACAGACTTACTTTTATACGGACGATCTGATGTCAGCCTTGGGTGCACCGCTATAAAAAAAAGCTGTGATTTTAACAAAGGCTGGAGTTCGTGGAAATAATATGAAATTTCTATTTATTCTTAATACGTGAAAGCTGAAGATGAAAACTCATCTCGCAAACTGCTCTTTAAATTACACCCATGCGGTGTTCGAAACATTCTGCTCAACCTTTTTAATTAAAGACCAAACTATGCGGCAACCGCTTTGCATCCCTCCCCTCAGCCCCCAAGTTGCTTCCCTGGCTGTTTGCTTAAAACACATTCCCTCTCTTGGGATGAACAACCCAATTGCGCTGCTCCTTCCTCTCCCGAATGTCCAGGAGTGTGTTATTTTCTGGAGAGAGCATATGCCATAGTGGGGGTTTGCTGTAGAAGCAGCAGGATGGTGGTCCCTTTTCCTCCGTGGGCAGCAAAACCCCAGGGAGTACCATGCCCTGACACAAGGGTAGGTTCAGCCATGGCCCCATAAAGTGTCACCCAAAACGCGTTCTTCAATACAGGTCCTGCTCGCGCTGCCAAATTGGTTGCTTTTGGGCCAGGAAGACCTGATGGTGACCTCAAGGAAGACCATCACAGCAACATAGTGCTCCTGTTGTGCCCAAAGCATCCTCCTTTTTTGGTAAACATCCCTCTTTGAGGGTGTTTTTTTCCTTCTCGTCTGTAACTGTAGGGTTGGTAGCGGCGCTGTACGCCGTGGTGCCAAGCATTGCTGCAGTGGGGTCCTTGCTGTCAGCGCTTGGAAGGCAATCAAAGGCTTTGATGTGTCGGGTCAGCTGAGCTCAGCGTAGCGTGATGGTTCCTTTCTGCCAGCTAAATAAACAGCGTTTTACCCAGTCAGCTTTGCTTTTCCTGCCCTGCTTTGAGAACTGAGCTGGGGCTGGTGTCTCTGAGAACAAAAAGGCAGCACCGATGTGAAGAGATTGAATGAGTTGCTTCTCTAACAGGCGAGGGACCATCACAGAAGGACCTGGCAGTGGGCCCTGAGTGTTGCTGATGCCCATCCCCTGTGCAAGTGGCAAAGCCTTGTCTGCAGTGTCTCCTTGCCTTTCCTAATCCCTCTTTTCTTCTTAATATCTTGGGAATGAATGGCATCGGTCCCAGATTCGAGGTTCAAACAGGAACCATCTAAAAGATGGATAGGTTTTCTCTCGTGAGCATTGTGTGTAGACACTAATGGCTGTAGCAGTCAGGGAGCAAATGACTGTAATGAAAAAAGAAAAAAAACCTTTAATGAATCACCACGTTCTTGCACACCGTTACAGGAGAGTCCCAGTGTGTGCTCGGTTCTGTACTTGCAAGAAATAGATGGGCAGAAGGGACCAGAAGTGGACTGGTGCTCTTATATCACACCAAAGGAGAGAGCAATCTCACACTTGCTGTTCAGAGAAGCGGGATGTACCTTTATTACAGCAGCAAATTGAAAAGCTGTGGGTAGAAGATTAGATTTACCAGCCTGGAGAATGCCTCCTGGAATTCAGGTACAGTCATGCCAATAATAGAGCATTAAAATTTGATAGCTCTTGGTTTTATTGGAGGTCTGGATTTACTGCTAGGGACCTGGCGGAGGTGGTGGAGGGTCACCGGCGTGGCTGGTAGAGCATCCACCAGCTTCTCCACGCTGTGGTGGTCTGTGTACGGCGTTCACAGAGCAGTGCCATGCACTTGTGTGTGTTGGTGCTGCCCAAGGATGTGCTGGTGAGGATGGAGCAGCTCGAGGGAGACCTGCCTTCTGGCTGGAGGTCTCCATCCCTCAGTGGGGAGGGATGACTTCTTAAACGAGCTACTGGTGGTAAAATCCCAACCACTTTTTAAGTTTTGATCTCGAATTCATCACATTGCACACCGTGTGGGGTGCTTCCCACTTCTCATACAGCTGAACCTCTCGGCTTTGCTTGGTGTCCTCATCACTTGTGTGTTGGGCCTGTTTCACACAGCCTTGGACCTGGAGGTACCAAGAGGGGCTTTCTGAGGTGCAGCATCCAAACAGGAGGGCTGGGATCCCACGTGAACCTCACTCCTAACCAAGGGGACTTCATGGGCCATTGTATCTTTGGAGGTACTATCTTGTTGGTGCTCAGTGCTTTTCTTCTGTAGGCAATTCAAGACAACTCAAGAGTGGCACACGTTGCTTTAGCCAAATCTCTGCTGATGCCTGTGATGATACCATGACTTCTTGGTGGTGACGTGGGGTGTAGGAGCCTTTTGGGGCATAGCTGTGGAGTGGTATCCCATTGCATTTGGCTTTTTGCATCCTCCAATCAAAGATACCATTCCCACTCCAAAAGGCTTGGGGGGAAAAAAAAAGGAAAAATAAAATCTGTAATGACCCTTGAGGGAAGAGTGTGTGGAGTTCTTGTCTGCAGCAGCAGTTGAGCTTATTTCTGACTAGTTGGAGTTGCAACAGAGCTCTGCTCCCTCTGATGGGTCTATTCTGGCACCTGGGTGGTTGTGGTCCATGGTGACCCTGCCTTGGGTGGGGGTTGCATCAGATGGAGGTCCCTTCCAACCTATACCTTTGTGTTTAAAAAAGGAAAGGGAGGACACTGGTTTTGTCAGTGAGCTCAGGAGACAGGAGTAATTTCAGGTGAGGAGAGAAAGTCTTGTTTTAACTCTGCTGCTTTGTGGCCATCCCCACATCTGAGGTGGGTTACCAGATGACATCCCCACCAGCAGGCCTAGAGAGGCAGACAAACATTCCACTTCTGCAGTATCCATCGGTACAGAGGGATGATGACCACATCCCTTTGCCTGTGGTCAACAGCCAGACACTGGGAAGGGAAGATCTCCATGTCATGCCAGGCACTGTGACCTTCTGCTGGCAGCACCAGCCCCAGACAGGGCTTCCCAGGCATGCCACATGCCTGTGCTCAGCAGAGAGATCATCCCGACCACTGGCTTCGGAGGGTTTATTATTTTTAGACGAAGCAGGAGATGGGAATGTGCTGAGCCAGCTCCTCAGGCCTGCCAAAAAAAGAACATCACTCAGGACTTATTTTAACTTCCAGCCCTGTCTCAACACAAGGATGATCTACCTGGCATTGATAAGTGATGTTGTTCAGAGTCAGTAAGGCTTTTGTAACACATCCATAAGTATGAAAAAAAAATTCAGAAATATTAAAGGAGCTCCATTGGAACAAAGACCAGGCTTAAAAAAAAAAAAAAAAGGCAGGTATTTTACTGCCCAGAAAAAAAAAAAAGTCTAAATACTAGAAATACTAGATTTTTAGTACTTAGTTCTGGTACTAAACAAGTCTAAGGAACTTCTCACCATTTAGGGAAAAATTATGGCAGCTGTGTATGCAGATTATTGGTGCTTAGTGCATGGCTGGGAGGAGCACAGCCCTCTGGATGAGAAGAGCCATGGAAAAACCCAGAGTCTTGGTGCAAGGACAGGCAAAGCTGTTGGCTCTTAATGTTGGTGGAGCTGGGTGAGTTTTTTTCTCCTGTGCTTCCCTCAATTAAACCCAGGAGTTGTTGGGTGGTGCTCTTTGGCTTTCCTGAGACCTGGTGATGATTCGGGGTGGTCCCAGGTGTGGCCGGGTGGTGGGAGCTCTTGGGGAACACTCAGGCAACGGGTGTTTGGTGGCATCAGCTGCAGAGCCATCCCTGCCCCAGGAGGAATGCGAAGCTTCCCCTTCGAGCAGAGGTGGGCATGATCTGCACCTTCAAATACGCACTTTTATTCTTGGCCCTTGCTACCAGAAGATAAACTCTTGACTTACAGGGTAAAGACAACCACTCGAAGCGCACCCATGGGTTATCTCGTGTCATGGTATTGGTGTGATGAAGTGTCTCACAAGGATAGTATCATAGCGTTTCACTCCATAATAAGGACATCAATAGAGGGCTGTGAATGGACGTGGCATTTTTTTGAACTTAGTGGGGAATAACTCTTTTTGTCCTCAGGCTGATAAGTTGCATTAAAAGTTTTCTTCAGCTGTAAAATTAGGAGTAAATTTAAAATGTCTGGAACACAGGTACTCTTTTTGTGTACTGAATAAGCTGGAAAAGGGGGATGTAGTGTTCATTGTAGCTGTGATGAACCAGGGACAGAAGAAAAGACGGGTTTGTAGCAAGAAGAAATGTCTTCTATTAGAACAGCTGTCAGAGCTGGAGGAGCTGCCTGAACTTTAGGATATGCTTAGTCCTTCCGTTGGTCTGGGAAAAGATGGTGAAAATATTTAAGCAGACTGATGGCTGCGTTAAGCAGGGTCTAAATCAGTGTCCCAGGGCGGTGATGCAGTAGGGTGGGCAAAGCCTGGTCCATCTCCACGTGGGATGGGTGGGATTTCTCCACCTCCAGAAGGAGAACTGAGACCAATGGCTGATGCAGAACCTGCCGAGATCAATTGGAAGGTGTCAGCCATGGGTTGGATTTGGGGATGGGGTGGATATTTACGTCCCCCATCCGTCTGTTTCCCCAGCAGACAACTTGCAGGTGTCCCTGCGAGGGGAAGAGTTGGCTCAGCGAGCTCAGCTTTCTCCTTGGCTATCAGTGCTCTGCTTCCATAAGTGAATGTTTTCTGCCAGAAAAATGTTCCCAGCTATATATATTTTTTCTTATTCTTTAATATTTTTTCCCCCTATTGGCTTTATGGGAACACTGTGCCTTTCTTCTCCTGGCGTCCCAGTTGGTGCCTGCCCTTCCTGAGCATACCAAGTCCTCCCTTCGTCACTAATAGGGGCTGCTCACACGCTCTTGGTCAAAACTCATTTGCACTGGTGGGGGCTGGGGGGAACACACACAATGAATACACTTTTATGCAAATTAAGTTTGTTTTCCATGGAGCCGCTTGGCTTTGTTTCTTGGAAGTGTGTGGAAGGGGGTGTGAGGGTGTGTAGCTGTAACCCAGAGCCCGTAGGTGGCACCCCGGTGGAACATGTCCCTCACCCACCACGGAGGACGGGCAGCCCTGGCTCCCCACAGCACCCTGCCTGTGCCTCCAGAGTGAAATATTGAGAATGTTTCTAGGGAAATATTCCAGGATTTAAATTTTGAGGGGAAATGAATCGGCAGGAAAGTTTGGGGTAGATTTCTGGGTGGGTTTGTTTGTGGGGGTGTTTTTTTATGGTTTTCTTATTTTTTTAAGCCACCTTTACTTAGTGCCAGCCTGGACTTGAGCATGAAGGTGATGATAAGCTTTTTAGCTCAATTTCCCAAAGAAATGAGGCTGCTGCAACTTGCACGGCTATCAGCTAGAGCCCCCTGCCTCCGAGTCATGGAGGTTTCCAGCCTTCTGGCTAATTCCAGCTGGATTTGACAACAGAGGAGAGGTCTCTGAGATGGGCAGTTTCGAGCAGATTTCCCAAGGGCAGGTAATCAGAATAAATGAGAGACCCTCCACGCCACTGAGGGAACAGCTGCAAATACTAAACTCAATTAGTGTGTTCAACATGAAAGAATTTATATTTATGAGTGGCAGAAAATAGGTTCCATAAACTGCGGTGCTGGTTTCTCTTTGCCTTTTTAATGAACGGAATCGCTCGTTTATAAAAGATGCTTTAAAGGACCCTGCGTGCACCACTTATTTAAGGGCTTGTAGTGAGCCTTGATGGGAAAGTGACCTAGTTCAAGTCCCCGGAGGCTACTGCAATAAAAATGATTATGAATAAAAATACTTTTATCACCATATGGCAGTTTCAGGCATTGCGGGCATACATAGTCTGCGGCCGTTATGTCCAGAGATGGTGAGGGTTTTTTTTTTTCCTTCCTCTTCAATAAATCTAGCTGTCAAAGGCAGCAGAGGAGAGCTTGCTGTTATTAGTATTCTTCCCTGTGAACCCGGCTCCAAAATCCTCATTTGCTGGAAAAGGGGAGGATGGGTTTTGTTCTGCTGGCTGCCCTGGATAATGTGCTTTGGGGAGCTGAAATCCTCCGACGGAACAGAATCCGTCTTGCAGGTGCAGAGCACTTTACTTTTTTTCCCTTATAAGCCCAAGCAGAGATTTAATTGCTGCTCTTCAGAAGTGCAAAACAAGAGAATGTAATAATTAGAGCTGTCAGGGTGTCCTTTCTTTTATGCTGATGCTGACATTAGCTGGTTTAAGGTCTATTTTTAACCTCTTGCAGCGTTGAAGGCTGGCTGTGTATTTTCCGTCTGGCTTTATTTTGTTTCAAACTTTGTAAATTTTAAGTAACCTGAACTGGAGGAGGTGGAGAGAATGAGCTAAAACTGGATGAAAATAGGAAGGAAGGAGGGAAAAGTGCACCAAATCAAACGAAAAACATGCCTGTAAATTATTTCTACCTTACCATGGGAGATTTTTTTTCTTTTTTTTTTTTTTTTCCCCCCCTTTTTATGGGCCTGCAAAATTCCTTCTAACTGGAAGCTAAAAAATTTCAAAACACAAAGCACTGAGTGCCTGGTAAGATAAATATTGTGCTTAACATACCTTCAGACAGGGCCTTGGATACTGCAGGCAGCACGAGGACTGGGTTTTTTTCTGCTTAAATAGTCATGCTTTTATCAAACTTCCCTCCTGATCTCTCTGGGGGTTATCCTGATGAGCCAGCAGCAATAACAGGATTGATGGAAACCAGGTAGGATGTGCTGTGCTGATTCAGCACTTCCTGTATATTGTATATATGCGTGTGTATTTGTATATGCATAGATGAGTATGTATATACCTGTCAGTGCTTAAGTGTTGAGGGTGACCTGCTGCTGCCCTGCAGCTCTCCTGGAGTAATGGGGAACTGCTGGTTTTTACTGGAGAATCATAGAATGGCTCAAGTTGGAAGGGACCTTAGAGATCATCTAGTTCCAACCACCCTGCTGTGGGCAGGGACACCTCCCACCAGACCAGGTTGCTCAAAGCTCCATCCAGCCTGTCCTTGAACCCCTCCAGGGCTGGGGCAGCCACAACTTCTTTGGACAACCTGTTCCAGTGTCTCACCGCCTTCACAGGAAAGAATTTCTTTGTGATACCTAATCTAAATCTCCCCTCTTTCAGTTTAAAACCATTCCCCCTCGTCCTATCACTCCACTCCCTGATCAAGAGTCCCTCCCCATCTCTCCTGTAGCCCATTTAGGTATTGGAAGGCTGCAATAACATCTCCCTGGAGCCTTCTATTCTCCAGGCCGAATTAGTGGAGATGCCCCTGTGCAGGGTGCTGAGGACTTTGCTGTCATGCAGCAAAGGCTTCCTCCTTATCCTGGAGGGACAGACCCAAAGGGCACACCGCAGGGGGGACTTCTTGGGATATCAGAAAAATCACAGTCCTTTGGGACTGGTTAAGGATCTCCTTTAAACAAGGGGAGGGATAGAAGAATGGCAGCGGGGTTGTGTGGCTTCAGTCTCACTAAATTAGTGCCAGAATGGGATGCTCAGACACTCTCACCACGTGCCTTTGAATATATAGGTTTATCTGTATCTGACACTTAATTATATATATATTTTTGGCACCTGTCAGCGCTGTCAGTGATACCTGGAGGCTACAGGAGGAAGTAGGGATGGGTGGCCAGTGGGGTTCTCCTCTTGGGCCCATGTGATGGTAGGGTGGACTCTGCCACATTGCTAGGTAGGCACTCAGATCCTGTGGCTGTAGCTGGAGAACTCCAGCGAAGGCAGTGGGAGTCTGCATGGTGGTGTGTGTCAGCCCATTTTACTGGAGAACGCAGAAGGTGGTGTTTGAAGCAGGTTAATTATATTTTCTTGGAGTTTCTTGGCATGGATGGCTCATTCTCCACTTGCTTTTCTGGTTCTTCACGGATGGATGTCGTACCGCTGCTCCTGGCCCTTTCCTTGAGCAAGGTATTGACATCCAAAATACAGATTTCTAATCCTAAAATTAGAACCTGCCCTTTCATAATAAAAAATCAGTTAGTTAATCTCAAAATAGTTCCCCAGCCCCTCGTTAGTCACTTGGCGCTATTACGTTCTCAGCAAAACCTTTATCCAGGCATTAAAGCATGGATGTTAAATATGCCTGCTGTTTGCTAAGCCGGCTTTGAACCTGTGGGCCCCAAAGAAGGATGGGGTAGCAAAGGATGGAGCTTTCCATGGATGAAGGAAGCCCCGGTAAGCTCAGCGATGCCACGAGGAGTTGGTGGCTCTACCTTCTCCTTCTCCAATCCCTTTTGTGTGTGCTGTTAGACTTATTAACCCTGGCTTTCCTCTACAAGGGTGAAAATGAAGCATCGGCGTCATGGAGAAGCGCTGATGTAAATCTGACCTGAGAACCAGGGTTGAAAACTTCTCCCCTTGAGGATGGCCCAGCTGTAATTTGTCATTCGTAAACACAGTCAAACCAGAACCAAACTCCCCCCATAATGAGCTCAGTTACTCACCTGTCGTGAGCGCTGTTTCTAGAAGCTCTCCAGTTCTGTTTGGTTTTGCTATTAACTTTTTCTGAAAGAGCAAACTAGGACTCTGCTATTAACATTACTGATTTTTATTTTTTTTTTTTTAATTCCTCCCACCCCCCAGTAATCAGGAACCAAATGGGCATTTCTGCAAGCACCAGAACTAATAAACCTGGTTTCCTTTGTATTTATGTCTCTTGGTTGATTGAGTACTTCCCTAATTAAATTAGGATTCTATTATGTCTGCTTATACCTATAGTCTCTCTCTCCCATTACTTTTCTGGCAATGTGTAGGGGCTGCTATAATTGACTGGAGAAAAGGGCCAGCAGGATTAAAAGCTGTTGGAGATAAACCTCGTGAATGGCTGCGTCCAGCATCCTTTGCCACCCGGCTGCGTGTTTCCATGAAGCTGGTAGAACATAATTATCTCTGATGGCTTTGAAGCTACCTAATAGCATTAAAACTCACAAGCTATGCACGCACCCACGTGAGTCGGATCTCCGGGTCAGCTTGTTCCCGAGGGAGATGGATAAGGTGGATGGTGGAAGAGGGGATGGTGGAGGCAGGAGGTGGTTGAGCAAAGCTGCTCCTCTGCTTGTAGAGGTCAATAGCAGTAATTAGTGTCTCATAGCCCCCTGGAAGGTGCTTTGTTTGTAAGCTCCTCTGCCCTTGTCCCCACCAGAGAAGAGGTGACACCCTCTGAGCAGGAGACCCTCCAAGCTGAGCGTCCTGGGTCTCTCCACATTGGACCCTATGAGGTCTCGATGTGTGTTTTGGGAGTCTTCAACCTGAGGAGCAACACGAGAGCTTTCAGTAGATGTGTGCCTGGTACAGGACAGTGGGGCCTGTGTCCTGTAACTGAGGTGGGTGAAAAAGCAAGGTGTTGGGTTGAATGGTGGTGTGAGATCTTCCTTCGTATGTCACACAGGTCCTGGAATGATTGTAATTCTTGGTGGAAATCAATCCTCAGTCTCAAATGCTGGGTCAGGTTCGGTGGTTTAGAAAAGATGGGAAAATCGTGACCCTGCATGGCAGTTACTCGCGTGCATATAATGATCTGGCTTAAGAGGTGGCAGCAATGTTCAACTAACCGTTTTTTAGAAGAAGAAAGAAAATACAGGGGTGTGGAGACAGCCTTTAAATCTTTATATTTGCATACGTGGCCCAGAGCCGGGGGGGAATTGCTTAATACTGGTAGGGCAGCATGGCCAGGTCCTACAACAGTAATTGCTTAAATAGAAAATTACCTTAGCCTACCTTTTTGCCCTTTCTTAAAAGTATATCTGGTTTCCTACAAGACAGGATAACTCTTGAAGCCTTGACATTGCCTTTTGTTCATTTGTCGTTAACTAAATTAGGTGTACTGTTACTTTTCTGAGTTACTTGTTTTATTCTGTGTGCTTTTTAGGTGCTTTTAGTTTTTATTTACGATGTGTCCAAGAGAAGGACAGGTCGGGGAAAGGGGGAACCCTTCTGTCAGCCCTATCCCTGGCACTCCTCTTGAGCTGAAACCGTGGGGCAAGTGGCTTTGACCAAATCCTTCAGCATCCTTATCGCATGGATGCCTTACCTGGTGGATACCTGGTATCAGATGGATATCCCACCATCCTTACCAGGACCACAATGGATGAGGAAACGGGGAAAAACCAGGGGCAAGAAGGGGAGGAAAATGGAAATAATGAAAATAAAGGGGAGAGAGGAGGAAGGCAGTGAGTTCTCATGGGGCTTTGAAAGCTGGAGACCAGCAGCTGCTGGACAATGCCACAGGAAGCCTGAACTTGTATTTTTAGGGACACTTGGTTTTATACTTTACTGTAAATAATGGTTTTGGGGGAAGAGGGGGAGAAATGACAGCTCTTCCTGCCGCCTGCTCTGCTCAGCTTTGTTTCACTTTGGTTTTCCTTCCTCCTCCAGTGTTTGCAGAACAAGAGGTGTTGGCCTCCTCCCGCCCCATCCCTCCTGGCACTTGTCCCCAGCACGACAGAGTGTTTCCAGGGGGCACGTGAGCTGGGGAGCCACCACCTACTGCGTGGGGAGGGCAAGGGCCCAGCCTGTCTCCCAGAAATCTTGTTTATTCCATCAAGTTGTTCTAATAGTGATTTACCAAATTGGCAGTATCTTGACTCAGGACCAGGTTTGCTGTATGACAGAAGATTTGTATATATATATTTTTTCCCCTTTATGTTTCTAAGTCAATGTTTGCATTTTAAGCAGCTCTCAGCTCAGAACAGAAGAGCAAGGGCTGGTTAATCCAATTTGCATAATATTGTTCAGGAAAACAGGGTGCTTGTGTTTGGAAGAACAGCTGTATTTTTGACCTGTTTGAGCTTTCGGAAGAAGAAACGATTTTAGATTTCCTCGAAGTGTTTTCAAGCTCTCCAGGAGTTTCAGGGGAGACCAAGCTCCGCTTTCCTGTTGTCACATCGGGTGTTTCTCACTTCCTCTTTCTGACTTATTTCTTAGAACTGAGACATGTTTACATTAAATCCCAACGCTGAACGTTATTGCTTGGTTTGTTAAGGCAGGTTTTGAGGGTGCTTTTAAAAGGCTCTTCGCCCATCAGCATTTAAGACAGGACTTGAGGATGACTTTCAGTTATCATCAACATAAGCTGTTTCAGGAGGGATGGGACCATCGTTAAGAGGCTGCTACAGATGGCATTTCCTGAGCAGGTGTAAGGAGCTTTTCCCAGTCTGCAACTCTGGCTGAAAATCTCTTGTTCTTAAGAACTATCCTCCACGACCACAAAACCCAACTCCTTTCCTGCAGGGAACAGCCTGACTTGGCCATCGTTCAGGTCAACTTAGCGGCAACTGATGTCTTCAGGTGGATCTATGTCTACACGGAGGTGGTTTGTCCCCTCTGTATTGCCATTTATCTTCAGGGTAGTTTTTATTTGCTGAGTCCCATTTCTTTCTGGTCTATCGCATTCAAGCTTTGAGATCCTACAGAGACAAGGAAAGATATTGCAACAGAAATTTTAGGGGATGCACGTGGGGCGAACAGGGACTAGATTTATTGAAATCTCTGGTTCTCTTGATCTGAAAGGTACTGGGAACAGCAGCCTTCAGGGAATACTTCATTTCATCTCTTTCAGAGCTGGATAAGAATTTGGAAATCTGGAGGAGGGAAACAAAATGTGAAAAGCTTTAGAAAAGAAGAAAAGAGACTTGTAGCACAGGTACGCAATCCAGTCCAGAGGTTTCTGTTCCAGAAGTTTTGATGAGGGCTCATTCTTTTGTCTGAAATTACTCATCTTCTTCCTTTGTTCAAAGTGCTGGAGGCTCACGGCAGCGCTGGTGAGTCGTGGCTTCTGCAGTCATCTCCTGTGCAGTCACTGCTGCTGGCGTTGCAGGTGACTTCACTCCTCAGCCACATCACCGCCGTGAATGTTAACCACAATTACTCACTTGTAATTAAACAGCCAGGATGCATTTGTAATGGCCTTGCAGGCTCTCTGGAAGCGAGCTTGGTTGCAGGCAACATCTCGAGAAGCTGGAGTTAGGTTGGGGCCAGCAAGCCCACCTGGGTGAAAGGCAGGAGCAGAGGGCTGGAAAGCAGGGTCTGAATTAGGGGAAATGTCTGTCCTAGATGTGCTTTTTCTCAGCTAAAAGGGAGAACACCCTCTCCACACCTGGGTGTTTCACTTGTGAGAATCAGCTTATGCAATCCCCAAATAGTGGGAAAGGGAAGGAGGAGGTTTAGAGCCCATATTGGTGGGTCCCAAGCCAAGTGATGAGGAGCACTTAACGTCTGTCCTGGGGGGACTTTGAAAGTGGTTTTATTTAGGGCTAGGGACAGTGGTACCATGAACGTCTGCAGGTGAGGACACTGCTGCATCACCCATGCAAAATGTGGCCCAAAACTTTGCAGTGGTGTTAATCCAATTGGTACTGACCTGAGAGCTGTCAGTCTGAGGAAGAGGTGAGAAGACCCAGTGCTTGGTAGGGTGGCTGGTCCCCGCTCAGTGCGTGTTGCCCCTCTCCTGTGGTCCCAATTTCTATTAGGAAACACTTAATTGAGAAGTTTTCCTCCTGGTGTCTTGCCTCCTGAGGGTGATGATCTGAATGCAGACAAGTTGGGCATTGGGAGGGAATAAAAATAATCTGTCAGGTTTGTTTTGTTGTCCATGTCCTCCACTATCTAATCTTCTGGTTTTGTATGAAGGGCTGAATGGCAGAAGGACTTCAGGGGTACATGGGTCTTCTCTGCCTGTGTACCCTGAATGTGGGGTCTCTCCTGCAAGTCTGATACTCAAATGTAGGTTGGTTCTGACCCTCTTCAGAGTTCTTGTAATATGTCAGAAATCTGCCTCTGTCTATTTGCCTGGGCTGCAGTTTGCACATGCAAGATGTGTATTTCTATTCAGCATGGACTCAGCTCCGTGATACAAAATAAGCCTCTTATTTGTCCAAAGGTATCTGCATGTACATTTGTGAGGTGAGGGAAGGAACACCTTTCAGCCCTTCAGGAGGACCCAGGTTGTGCAATGGGAGAATGGGAGAAGAATGACCTGATGTAGAGCTACATCCAGAGGTTTAAATTCGCAGCGTTATGGTGCCTTTGCTCTAAACATCTGCTGCTTCTCACAGTGGTGCTCCTGTCCAAGCAAATGCAACCCTGGCATTTCATTACCTTCTTGGAGTCTCCCAGCTGCCCTTGCCTGCCCAGGAGTCCCCAGTGGAGGACCACCTCTTGCAGAACCCATCACTGTGAGGATCACCAGGACACACCATCTCTGCCTCATCTCAGCTCCTCACCCATGTCATTATTGAAAAAACATCAAAAATGGCAAGTTGTTCTTCTGCTCTGAAGGCAAAGGGGCAGGTTACAATTATGATGGTATTTACATAGAAAAACACGTGTGTCGATGAGGTTTATGTTATTTTTATGGGTATTTTAATGCCAGTTTTAAAGGCTAACAGTACTGTTCAGATTCTGGTTGTTAAGTGCATGCCAGTTTGGTGACAGATGACATGGTGGTTTAATGCCTGAGGACCAGGGAGAGCACATCCTTTGCTGGGAAGCATGAGGTGAGTGAAGGAGCCCTCACATCTTCATCAGTGCCAGCCCCCTGGGCTCACATGGAGAGGGTCAGGTAGAGGGTAAGGCCGTGAGGAAAGCAAACAAGATTCATACCAAGCAGCATTTGGACTGCTGTAAAGCATGGAGAAACTGGAGAGGAGAGCCATGTCCTCAGCTGTGGTTTGTTGGTGGGTTGCGAAGTGGTTTCTGTCTCTTCTCATCTTCTGCAGTTGGCTTGAATTGACCTTGAGAATCCCTTTGGGTTTGGGCAAGGACCCTGGAAACAAAGGTGCCCTGGATTGACCCCTCTCCAGACCCCCCCCTCTCTGCCTCTAGCTCGCTGTTTCTGATGCCTTTTGCAGGCAGGGTCCCTTGCTGGGTGGTTTCTTTGGAGATGCTGGAGACCAGCCGGTCCTTGATTCTTAACAGGAGGGAGCCAAGTCTCGTGTGTTCATCGCGGCGCTGGGATTGCTGGCCCTTTGCATGGAGGGTTTTAATCTGATCCTTGCCAGGTCCTGGGGCCAAATCCTTTCACCCTGTGATAAGGCTTCTGGTTTTGAAATCACGAGCAAAACCACGGATCGTGGAGCCGCCTCCTCCAGCACTGGAGAGGGCTTTGGTCCCTCCCTTTGGCTTTCCCCTCTGGTGCCACCAGGAATTTAGGTGATAATAACTTCATTTTGTCTTTTTATTTTTGCCCTTCATGTTTAAGCAAGTCTTCCCCTAATCGTTGGCCAGTGCTGGCAGCTCACCCTGTGCCGTTAGGAAGCTGTGCTCCCCTGGCAGAGCTGTCTGAGGCCAGGGCTGAAGCCTGCAGAAGCCTGAGTCATCTCGTAAAGAAGATCAGCTTTTAATTACAATTTCCAGTGCACTTTTTAAGCCGTCTTGTGGAAATGCTGCGTTAGGAGCATTTGAATTACAAATGTAAAGAAATTGTGCTCTTTTTTCTTTTTTTTCTCTTTTTCTTTTTTTTTTTTTCCTTTTTATTTGTAAGGCTGCTGGGAAAACGAAAGCTCTCTGCTGTAGGAAAAAAAAATAATTAAGAATTTATAGAGTGCTATTGTTTGAAGGTGTAAATCAGGGCTGCACACGGAACAACTTTTATTCTCAGACATGCTTCTGCATCTCAGAAAGGTTTTGGGGGGGGGGGCTTTTTTGCAACATAGCATCAAGCGTTGCATCTTTGCGTCTTTGTGGGGTAGCTGCAGTTTTATTCCTCCCCCTTTTTATTGGGGGGGGAGGGGGGGGGAGCTGTACAAAGTCGAGTGGCAAAGAGCCTGGTCTCCTGCCCAAGGTCGAGTGTAGTTGGTGAGGATCCAGGAATAGCGCCCAGCTGCTCTGCCCGGCCTTGGCCCCCATTTCCCAGGAAATCAGCCTCCCTCCTTCCCTCCCTCCCTCCTTCCCTCCCTTCCTCCTGCCTTGGAATTTAAGGCTCCGCAGCATACTTAAAAATCAGCGTTAACTTAATCAAGGCTCTAACATAAAGGGAATTTATACATCCTGTTAAGTGTACTAAAACTTACCCCCGGCTGTGGCTGTTTGAAGGAGCAGGGAAGTTGGCAGGGTTTGTTCTGGGGTTTTTTTGCTTGTATTTTTTTCTTTTTCTTTTCCTCCTCCCTAGAAAAAAGCAGGGAGATCTTTCCTTGCTCCTTTTCCGAGCTGCCTTTATCCGTTCCCTTACAGATGCCCAGACCCTGGAATACCAAGCAGCAAAAAACCAAACTGCAGTTCTGACCTGCCGCCAGTTCTCCCTGCTGGGAAAGATGTTGAATTTTTAATATGGGTCTGCCTGTGACATATACAATGGCTTTTAGTGTTTTAGCCAGCACTGATCCCGCTGGGAAAGGGTTAAAAGCCTGCAGTATGGCCCTGGAGGGGTGGCACGATGTCCTGGCCATCAGGGATGGGGGGGGAGTAGGTGGCCTGAGCTGCCTTTGGGTAGAAGCAGGAAGCCAACCGGTCCAGAGGGATGCTTATAAAGCAATATCTGATCGATTTCTTTCTTTTAGTAGAGCTAAAATTGCGGGTTCGTCGTGCGATCTAGTGCAGTGCATGGTCCTTCCTGAGGTGCCTACATCATGGCGTGGTCCCTGCGAGGTCTGGATTAGCTGTGGCTGAGGTTTCACACCGAGCCTTTCAGGTTTCCCCTAAGATTTTTATCCAGCGGAATAAAAGGCCATCACCCCCTGCCCATATGTGTTCTCCTTGCAAAGCTGCAGGCAGCCTCCGACCTGCCCACGTTCTGGCAGGCACCCTGCCTGCAGGCATCTTTTTGGGCTGCTTTCAGAGGTTTTTCACCCACCCCCCAACCTTCCCCCCTCTGCTTTGTTTCGCTTGGCAAATAACAGCGAGTTAAAATCCATAGCCTTCAGACGATCCCTTTAAACTCTACAGCATTGATCTGTGTCTGTCCGTGTTATTTCTCTGTAAATAGGATCCTTAATGGCTAGATGGCCCTCCTGCCTTGATAACCACGGCTGGGCAGTGGCTGGAGTCCCTTAATTACCAAATGGTGACAACATGCTGGGCTGGTCTCTCACATCCCCAAGTGCTGAAGGTAGCAGGGAAGCTGGTTCCTTCCAGGCCTCCTCCCACTCATTCCTGAGCCACATTGTTCCCCTGCAATCCCTGCTACCGGTTTAACCTTCCCCTGCTAATCCCAAATCCTCCTCCTCCTTGCTTTCAAGCCTCTGGCTAAAAGCCTCCTCCTTGGCTCTGCCATCGGGATGGATGGGGATGGTGCACGGAGCTGGGGAGGGAGGAAGATCTGCTGCTTTTTGTGGGGTCTTCTAGGGCTCCCTCCTTTCCTACAGGAGACTTTGCACCCCAGTTTCTCGATTTGGTTTTTTTTTTGTGTGTGTAGAGAAACAAGGACCAGTGAGCACTGGGTGTCCTGGGAGAGGAGGGTCCTCTGCTAAGCAAGGGCAGCTCGGCATTGCCCCCCGCTGTGGTGAGGTCCATTTTGCAGGTCTATTGAGGAAGGCAGTGTTTTGGCTGCTTTATTCCTTAATAAAAAAAAGCTTTACCCAGCCAGTGTCAAGGTAGGAAATTCCTGCTTGAGAAGGAGAAGGCTTGGGAAGTGAGGAGCTATAAGAGCACTTGGCGTTTAATCTGCTGATCAGCTCTGTTGATCCCGACCTGCGAGGCTGGCTTAGAAGGTGAGCCACGGTGGGGCTGCTTGGCAGCAGAGTCAGAAATCCCATCTTGATCCCAGACAAAGCAGCGAGTGCATGTGCGACGTGCGTAAAGCAAATGGAGGGATAAAGGGTCTACGTGTCACTTCTCGGGCTGCCTTTTCCAACAAGGCATTCTAAAATTGTGCTAACCCAGTACCTGACTTGCTTAAGTTAGTGGACAACGTGAAAGTCTTGATGAACAGCCAAATTAGCATGCATATCACATAGTATTGCTCTAGGCACGTCAAGGTCCTTTAAATCAGTAGAACACAGGCACTGCAAAATGTTTATTGACTGCTGACAGTAAGTGACTTGGAGTAGGGCAGGATGGACAGCGAGTTGTCAAGGCTGCTCGGGGCAGACAAAAACCCTGGAGGCAACTCTGGATAAAAGTGAGCGTGATGCCCATCTGCCTTCAAGTAGGCAAGGTCTAAAAGGTCTAAAATTGATATATGGGCTGGCGTAGATAGAAACATGCAATCCACGGGGGCTGCAGGATCTGGAGCTGCAAAGTCGTTGGGCTTAGGGAAGCACCTCAGTCCTCCATAGCACTAGATTTGGGGTTTCTTAAGTCATTGTTACGCTTATTTTCCCAACACCAAGAGCTAAGTCACCCAGGAGATATATGTGAACGCTTCTGGCAGCTATGACATTTTATCCTAAGCCCCATGACACATAAGCACCTTTATCACCTTGCTTTTGTTACTCCTACCACTCTCAGACAGGGACTTGGAGTCTTGCTTCCGACTGATGAATGTACGAATCGGCTCAGACGTTGGTCAGCTCTGCCACAAGGTCAGGAATCAAGGTGGTTAAGCCTGAACTGATTCAAGGTCTCCATGTCACTTCTCAGGCTCTGTAGGCCCTCAAAGAGGTAGGCGGTAGAAGGGTTGTAAGGATGGCTTGCTTAGAAATTGGTTCGAGGTAACCAGTGGTTCCCAGTGACAGGACAAGGGGCAACGAGCACAAGCTGGAACATAGGATGTTTCATTCAAATATGAGAAAAATCTTCTTTGGGGTGAGGGTAGCAGAGCCCTGGAAGAGGATGTGGAGTCCCCTTCTCTGGAGACCTTCAAGCCCTGAGTGATGTGCTTTGGGCAGTCCTGCTTTAGCAGGGGAGTTGGACTGGGTGAGCTCTAGAGGTCCCTTCAAACACTGACAATTCTGTGATTCTGGAACCAGACCTTAGTCCTGGCTCCTGCAGGCTCAGCCATTACCAGCTGTGGGACTGGACCTCAGATGTTCAGCCCAAATTTCTCCTGGAGTTGGGGCATTAGAGTTGGTACACAGAAGGTTTGTGTTCAGGCTTCTCTCTGTGAGCTGAGAGATGTGGGGCAGGTTGGGGTGAAAGAGGCAAGAGCCCCATTTACCTGCCGTGAAGTGTCTGGTTGTCAGATCCAGAGAGACCTAGGGTGAGACCCCTGGGTCTTGGTCATCCACATCATGGGTCATCATGTCTGCAGGAAAACATAGGCCCATGGGGGGATGTGGTGCAGTATAGGCAGCTGTGCTGTGAGCTAAGAGAAATACTGAGGGAATAGGAAAAACTTGGGTGGGCAAGCAGGCTGGGCTGCTCAGTCAGCCTGGATAGGGACATGGTTGTTTTATGCCATTGTCAATTCAATGAAATGCAATGGAAGTCCTTCATGGCAAACCATCGACAGCCATAGGGTTGAATTTCCTGGATTAGATGGTCAGGAAACCACCAAGAACAGATTTGGGCTTCCCATGTACTCGGTTTTCCTTAGACGGGGACAAAAATATAAAATCAAAATACCTCAGTCAACTTTAGGTAACAGATGCCTCCGTGTTACCTGGCTCCCCCGTGGCTGTCTCCTGTCACCCATCCCCGCCGCCACAGGAGACGCTGAGCCACTCAGGTTCGTGTGGGAGGTGCTTCTCCCTGGATTGTTTGTTGGTTGAAACAACCACCTTGCGCTTCACATGCCACCTCCAAAATTGGATCTTGCTACTATGAAGCTCGAGCCGAAGTCAAGCAGATGGCACTGAAGAGGTGTCTCAAGAAACCACATTTCCAACGGCATGTGTGGTGGTGTTTCCACAAGGGCCATTTTTTTAACTCAGCTGTGGATTGCAAGACGGTTACTGTTTTGGGGCACGGATTAAAGAGCTTCTCATGATGAAATGCAGCTGTTTAACGGGTGACACGGGTAAATGGGGTATCAAAAGCTGGAGGAGGCTGAGGGGTACTTATGTCTGCCCAGTGTCCTGGGATGAATTGCCATGGCAGGCAGCAGCAGACATTTGCAGGTGTTAAACCCTGCCTGCCCTGCAGCAGGGAGCACCTTAGGAGCAAAGTGTTTTGAAGGGACTGGTGGGTGTTGGTTTGGGTTTGTTTTTTTTCTACAAATACTGGTGAAATAGAAGCAGTCCTGCCAAAGCACGTTGCGTGGTGGAGACCTCGCTGGTACCCCCAGCTGCTGCGAAGCTCTGGACACAGCAGCTCATTCCTATCCTGAAGCAGATGGTCCAAGGCCATGAGCAGCCCTGTTGGTTACAGGGAAGGGCTTACAGAGCCTCCCCAGAGCCATGGGAAGTCCATTCCTGTATCCTGCTCAGAGCCGGCTTCACCGGCGATGGGAATAGGTGCCCTGGAGCTGGTGGGTTCATCCCGGGGTTGGGAGTTGAACGTCAAAACCAGTGTCTTTTGCATATGCAAAAGCTCCCCACTGCAGTCCAGACCTGGCCAGGTTTGTGGTGGTCCCCAGCTATATGTCAGCAGTGAGGATCACAGAAACGTCGAATGGTTTGGATTGGAAGGGACCTGAAAGATCATCCAATTCCAACCTCTTGCCATGGGCAGGGGCATCTCCCATCAGACCAGGTTGCTCAGAGCCCCATCCAGCCTGGCCTTGAACAACTCCAGGGATGGGGCAGCTTCTCTGGGCAACCAGTTCCAGTGTCTCGCCAACTTCATAGTGAAAAATTTCCTCCTAATATCTAATCTAAATCTCCCCTCTTTCAGTTTGAAGCCATTACCCCTCATCCTGTCACTAAATGTCCTTGCAAAAAGTCCCTCTCCAGCCCTGAAGGAAGGTCTCAGCCGGTGGGATAGCCTGGCCCATTGGAGGAGGCTGTGTGTTTCTAGGGCCACCTTTGAGATCCAAGTGCCCCCTTTTAGAGGACTGGGTGGTCCTGGCACATATGGGCAGTGCCGTTTCTTCCACATCTCAGTGCTTCCCACTGGAAGGAGAAACCTGGCACTGGAGAAACCTGGTGAGACACTGGAACAGGTTGCCCAGAGAAGATGTGGCTGCCCCATCCCTGGAGGGGTTCAAGGCCAGGCTGGATGGGGCTTGGAGCAACCTGGTGTGGTGGGAGGTGTCCCTACCTATGGCGGGGGGGTTGGAAGTGGATGATCTTCAAGGTCCCTTCCAATTCTGGTTAACCATCCTATGGTTCTATGAAACCTGCTGCTGCTGCTACGGGAGAGGTGGCCAGTGTGAAAGGGTGCCTTGTGGGTCTCCGAAACGGAGATTTAATTTTAGTTATGAATTCTGCAGTGTTGAATAGGCAGTGATGTGAAACAGAAGCACAGTGGGGGTGTTAAAGGGTGGTAATAACATGGCTGTCATGAACTAATGTTATTGGGAACAGACTGTGCTGCCTTCTTTTAGCTGCAAAAAATGTGCACTTTGCAGGGAAGCAGAGGAGCCGGGGGCAAAGCGGGGGCCGGGCTGTGCCAGGAGGAGCAGGGAGAAAGGAGCATCCCTAGGGACCTGCTGCTGCCGTCCCTGCTGCAGGGTGCTGCAGGCCATGGGCTGCCCCCCTTGACAGGGCATTCTAGGGATTGTCCCCATGCTGGGAGCTGCCATGTCGGACCTGCCTGTGCTGGGGGTGCCAAAGCAAAGAACAGAGCTCCTGGAGGGCCTAGGAAAGTGGTCCAGGGATAACCCATGGCATCCCTTTCCTCCTTCATCCCACTGGTGCTCCTTTGAATCCCAGTGCCTTCAGGGTAGGAGCACCTCTGGGGATATTTTCCTAAGGCACCGTGTGTCCTTCTTCTTATTATTTTTTTAATATGCTGTTTTTTGTCAGGAATGTCTCTCCTTAGTCCTTTGGTGCCACAGGTTTCCATAGGTTGCTCCTTGAACCCACTCCTGTTGTATTTGCAGTCTGATGATGATCGCTATCTCTGCTTGCTCCATGCTCTTGGGCTTGAATCCCTTACCTTCCAGCCAAGACCTGCTCTTGCTGAGGCTTTGACTACCCTTCAGGATGCTCTTCAGTCCTGGGAAAGCCCTGCCAGATGCAACAACATCTTGAAATCTGGTCTGCCACAAGGTTTCCTGTGACCATGAAGCACACGTCTTCAAAACCTGCAGCTCCAAATGCTTTGGGTCAAAAATACATCCTTTGTGTGAGTGTGAAACAGATCTGTGACACTGCCATGCTGAGTTTGCTGATGTTGGATGGTGGCAGTGCCTCAGAGAGGGAGAGATGTGCTTTCTGACCAGTGATTTTCCCCTGGGTGGGAATTTGAAAAGAGTGTGAGCCACATCTAGAGGAACTGGCCACAGAAGCTTCTGGAAGGATTTGGGATCTCTGGTGACGATTTAGGGCCTCTTATGCTGGCGGTTTTATCCGTGGAAGAGGGAAACCTCTCAGTTCTTCCTGAGCTGGAGGAGGGCTGGTGTCTCCAGCTTCTTTCAAACTACAAGAGGGACAGGGGATGGCATAAGGACAAGCATTGGTGTAAAGGATGCATTCCCCTTATATGTAAGGGAATATAGGATTGTAGTCCTCCTCACCTGTACGCTGTAGTACGTGTTATTTCTGGAGATGAATAATATGCTAATTTAACAATTTAGCTTGTTAATCTAATAATCCTGCCTTCTTTACTTAACGTCAGAGCCATTGTAGAGCTGCCGTAATGGAATTGCAGCTCTCCCAGCTGCACGGCCCCGATCAGAGCTTGGGTTGATACAGAGGATTAGAAATATTTCAGTCCAAAGGTCGGCTTTGTTCAGTCAACACAGAGCATTAGCTTGGCCCCGTGCAATTAGAGACGTCTGTGCTGGGAGAGGATTTATGCCTTTCCAAGGGGAAGCTCTGGTTGTTCAAACCGAACTGAAGTGTTAATAAAAATGCCCAGCTGAGGAGAACCAAGGGAAAAAAAAAAATCCACTCTATTCATTTTTATTTCTCTTTGAGGTTTTTTTGAAATGTTTTCCAGGGTTTTACTTCTTAAAATGTTGGAAAAGATGACAGATGTGAAGGAGGATTGGCCACAAGTGAAACTTGGGCTTGTCCTCCTCAGTGAAGGTCTTCTGCTCACTGAAAGCACCCCAAAGGAAAGAGATGTGCTTGAGTGAGGAACCAGCTTTCTGCAGGAGAGCTCAGGAGAACAGAGGAGCAACTCTGGAAACATGACCTGGTCAGCAAATGAGATATCAAGAGATTGGATCCATCTTTTTATCTTTTCCATAGATTTCGTTCCATTTTTGGCGTCAAAGCGCTGGAGTTTCTGGGACACTGTGTCTATGCGAGGATGCTGTTGGTAGAATGTGTGTTGAAGCCTGAGGGTAACAGAGAGTGTTTTAGGTAGCCCCAGAAGCAGGTGGAGTTTGCCCCAAAGTGGAAAGGAACTGCATCAAGCCAGTCGTGTCCTGTAGTGCCTTGGAGTGGCTCTGAGGCTCTTGCAAAGTGAACCCAAGAAATGATGGAGAGGTGGAAGGTTGTGCTGGTGGAGGCAAACACACCGCCATTGTGATCGTGCTGTTTCTCTCAAAAAGGGCAGAGGTTTTGCTACAGCTTTTAGTCCAGAGGTAACGAGGTGGCACTGAGTCCTGTCCCTGGCCAGGGTGAGAGCCTGGTCCCCAATGCTGTCCTGAGTCTCCACTGGCTTGAAATCCCTCTACCAGGAGCTGGGGATTAAGTGCAGGCCAGAACAATAAGGTTTGGCCCATGATCACTGGGTTTTAATCAAAGAGATGTTTTACTCTTTGTTAAAATAAACATTTTTTCCCATCTTGTTACAAGATTCACTTTTTCTTATGCTGACCTGATATTTAAAGTATATGATGTTTTAATTATCTTCTCAGAGACATGGGTTTACTTCAGATGTGTTTGAAGAGAGGTGTAAATCAAGTGCAAAGCTAGAGTACATCATTTACAAAACCAGCTTCTTTTTGATATTGCTGAGTTTTCACACTAAGGTAAGCCTGGTTTTCCATCAATATGTATTTCGGCTCCTTAAACTAGTCGGAGGGTTGTGGGGGTTTTTTTTTGACACCCTCGAGATTGTTTTCAGTGGGAAACAGAGTACATCAACATGCCTAGACTCTGTAAAAGCTGCGAACAAATCGCACCGGGTGCTATAGAATGGTCTAATTTACTGCAGGGTGGTGGTTTGGACACACAACTCCTGTTGGAAAGCAAAGTTCCTTCTCCCAGAAAAATGCAGTTTTTGGTGCGTTAGCGCTAAAGTGCCTTCATGCTGTAAAAACAATATCTTGGACTGAGTCCCTGAAGTGCCTTGACCTACAGGAAAGCAGGGAACTGGTAGGAACTGGACCAGGCACCAGTTCTGTGTCATCCCAGGAGAGCTCCACTGCAGAAGGTCTTGGATGCAGAAACGGAGTCTGGAGGAGACGAGACTCGTCAGCGAGCATCTTGACGGTGTGTCTGCAGAAGAAGGGCTTGACAAGGAGTTTGTTGTAGCTAGCACGTACCAAAAATGATGTGTTCATGTAGAAAAATGAACTGATGATTTCTCACCTGGCAAAAAAATAATAAAAAAACCCCAAAGCCTGGGAGGCTTCTGTTGTGCCAAAGTGGTAATGTTCAGACTTCTATGAGACTTTTTGTTCTTTGTCTGAGTTTACTGAGATTTCTGTACAAAATGGAGTGTTCCTTGGAATATTCTTTCTCAGCAGGGAAGGGTGGTGCTGTGGTCTGGTCCCAGCGAGGCTGTTTGTGTTGAAATTTCTGCAGGGCCTTGCAAGAGCACCTTAATCCCACTTTATTTAATACTTAACGTGTTGTGTGGCTTGTATTTTGCATTGCAAAATGGCTGGATCCCCAAGTGTTTGGCTTTAAAGCATCAGACCTACAACAGGGTTAGTCCATTAAATGTCTGCTACTGGGGGGGTTACGTATGTATGGGGGGTGTTGGAGGCTGGGTGCCCTGGTTGGGAGATTCAAGAGATGATGCTCTGCCCGGCTGGAAGAAATGGGAGCTCTGCCTCTCTCAAAAGAGGGACAATTCTGGTTGTGTCCCACTGGTTGCAGCAGGTGGCGGGTCATGTATTTTGCTGAAGCAATGGGAGCAGACAGCAGAAGTAAAGTAAGTGCGGTGGGATACGTTTCCGGGGACAGAAATTGCAGGTTTTGCTCAAAGGTGAAATCCGTTGCTTGTTCAAGCAAAATTTTAAAAAGCAACAATCAATCATCATCTTTCTGTCTTTAAAGTGTGGGCTTGAATTTCGGGCCACAGCATGCAGTTTCTGCTGATACTGAGGCCAGGGTTTATTTATTTAGTACATATAATGCTTGAGTGCATCAACTGATGTTCAAAGGCATTTAGCAATGTTCCCATCGTGCACCGGTCCATTAGGCTTCATGGAGTGTGAGTGAGGACCACAACCCTTAAAAAAAAACTTGTGGTGCCTGCCTCATTCGCAGAAATTCGTCTTGATACTTGACATTAGCAAGTTAGTGATAGTTGATATAGCACTTTGAGAGTAATTAGGAGCAGGAATTTATGCTCAGATGGATGTTTAATTAAAAAAACTGTGGCAGCTTTGAAGTTCACACTTGAATAATCTTGAGGCTGAAAATGTGGGTTTATACCCAAGTGAACCTTGACAGCAGATCTGGAGAGGGGTAAAATGCTTTAGTAGCTCCGATTCGCTCCTATTTGTTTTACGCCATCGCTACCATCACGATATCTGTAACGGTGCTGAAGTTATAAAGATGAAAGCAGATCTTGCAGTTCAGCCAGGACACAAATCTGGCTTTTGGGGAAAGGAGCGGGGAGATGCTGGAGGATATTTGTGTATTTGAGACCTCCGGGAGCCGTACCCCAGGTGATGCTGGCGTAGTGGTCCTTCAAACCTTGGGGTGCTCACTGTGAACAGCCAACGTGAGGCAGTGAAGGTGACCCCTGGACATCTCTTCTCCTTCCTCTCCTTGAATCTCTAGGGGAGCGTGGAGGAAGAGGAGGGTAAACCCATGCTTATGCCCAAAGCTTGAGCCCCACGGCAGAGTGGGGCTGGTGGTGGGATGTCATGGCAGCTTGGGCTTTGGGAGGATGCCGGCCCTCTTGTGCCTCTCGCTCTTTTGTACGAGCAGCTGGAAGCAGCTCACCCGCCACTAACAAGGAGAAAAATCCCAAACAATGCCAGGAGACAAAGAAGGCGAGAAGACAGAATGTTACCGATTGCTGAAGAGCAGATCAGCTCCTTTTCCGCAGGCGGACAGACGGCCGAGGGCTGTTGGCATCGGTTATTAAGGAGGCAGGAGGTGAGGAGAGCACAGGGAACAAGGGTGGCTGCAGTGATTGCTGCTCCCCTCCAGCTTTCTTCACCACAAATGGTGGTGGTGGTGTGGTCTGAAGGCTCAGAAGTGTCTGCCTTACTCTGGAAGGGTCCCGTCCTCCTGAAGGCTTTGCCTCCAGACAGCCCCAGCATCCCCAGGTCTAGCTCCAAAGCACAGGGGCACCATAAAGGAGGGGTTTTGAAAAAGAAGAGAACTTCTGTTGAACTTTACTTGACGGCACCAGCAGTCTTACATGGTCTGGCCCACATCTTTGCCATCAGGAGCTGGGCTTGATCATTTTGGGGTTTTGTAGTGGAGCCTCTCTTTTAGACATAGTTTGAAGGAAGAAGCCAACATTTTTGATGGGTGGAGGACACACAGGAGTTAACAGCGTATTGCAACAGGGGCTTTCTGGTGCTTTTCTTGGTCTTGCTATCCCTTCTACCCTCCTTACAGCAGCGCAATATTCCCACTGGGCAATTTAGTGCTTGTCACCCATTAATTAACAATTTCAGCTTACCTGGGCCCTGGCAGAAATGGCTCCACTGCCTGGTCCAGCTGGATTCTTCAGAGAGACTGCAGGGGCACGGATGTTCCTGGTCTTGCTTGCAACCTTTGGGCACTGGTGATTGCTTCTGCCTGGCCAGTGCACAGGAGGAGGTTGGTGGCTAATGCCGTGGAAAGGGCTTGTTGCTGCCCTGACATCTTTTAGCGTGTATGGGTCAGATGCTAATTTTACTCCTGTATTGCATCCACCACTTTCAGTTCTCAGCGTCCTTCTCCATCTTGTCCACAGCTGTTTGGCAAAACCAAGAATGCCTGCAGGAGGGTGAAAATCGACTATTTTTTCTAAACCATGTATGATACTTTCACAGCAAGTATTGATGCTGAGCACTAGGTATGTTAAAGTGAAAGGGATGGTTAACTGGTGAGGAAGCAGCCAGTTTCCATGGATGGAGGTAGAAACCTGCTGGGATGAAGCTCAACAATCCATCACCAGAAACTGTATGAGAAGCAAGTCTTCGTTCTAAAGTTCCCAGGCTAAATATTTATCGGTTCTGCTTTGCCTGAACGTGTTTCAAGGTGGTTTGTTTTGGTTTTGGTAAGTGTTCACACAATATTAAGTTCTTACCTTCCTCTGTAAATATTTGGGAGGTTTTATGGGGTGGTGGCAGATCCGTGAGAGAAAGGATGGTGTGGACACAGAGGGCTCCTTCTTCTCTTGAATGATACTGGAGGTTGGCAGGAGCATCCACAGGAGAGCTTATGTCCTTAAAACACAAAATGAGGGGGTGATAAGTCAGGTGAGGGTGGGTGTAACTAGGAAATAAGTGGTTTGAAATGCCTCGCCTCACTTCTCCGTTCGATGGAAGATGTATCATGCCGTGGTTGTGTCCGAGTGTATCCCCTGCTGGTGCTCTGTTGGCTTTAATTAAAGAGTTCAGTACGTGTGGGGGCTTCCTGTCTGAGCAAACAAGGATGGATTTAGGAAGGGGAGGATTTGTTTTTGCACACCACGCTGTCTAAATTGATGGTGTCTAATGATGCCCTCCCTCTCCATCCTTCCCAATGACCCCATCCAGGGAATGCTTCAGTCGCAGCCTGATGCTGCTGGGCTGGGCTTTATTGGTTTGGGTTTTTGGGGTTTTTTTTATGTTGCACATTTTAAAATAAAGCTCTGTTTCCGTCCTTAGAACACACAGTTGCTCAGGACATATAAATTGTGTTAATAAATGAGAGAGGAGCCCTGGTGGGTGAATTGGCTTCCTGGTGAAGTCATAAATTTAGAGAGGATGATGCCGCCTTGCTCTGCAGCCGGTGCGTGGGTTTGCTCCCTGATGAAAGCCAAGGGGCAGGGGAGGGGTCCCTGTGTCTGATAATTTGGGGTTCCTGCTGGAAGCAAGATGGCATGAAAGACCATCTCGCAATCCCAGGGCTGGGAAACCTGGGCACAAACCCCCAGCTCATCAGCGAGTACACTGGTGAGGAGCACCAAGGCCAGAGGAGCTTTTAAGTTGGGAAAAGCTTATATTTTTCCCTGTTTCTGCCGTGCTGTAGCTTGTTGCCTCTCAGCCTTTGCTCCTCATCATGTCCTTGGTGCACTAATTATCAGTGGTGGAGGGAAGGACCTGCCCTTCCCTGTGTGTCCTCTGTGCCGTATCGCATACCATGGGCTGTTCCCATGGGAAAAAGTGACTGGAGAATAGGGATTCTTCCCTTTGCCTCCCAGCTCTCCTGCTGGGATCAGTGTCTGATGGTTTTCCTGGAGAAGCCGCATCTTTTCCTCTGACTCTGCCCGGTTTATAAGCAGAGCATGTGCCCTCAAACAGAGAAGGGGAGGGGGGGAATGATTTGATGGGAGCAATTTTATTATGATGTTGGGTGATTCATTCCTCAGGGGAAGAGGAAAGGCTGGGAATTGGCTTGCTTGATAGCAGATGTGTTGGTTTTAAGACCACCATCAACAGTTTGGCCTCTTTTTCGTTTTTTTCCATCGCTTCCAGGAGTTTTTCCATTAGGATTCACGTAGTCGAGCACCGTGCAACAAGCAGTTCATTGCAGTGATTTGCTCATTTTTCACTTGCTGTTTCCACGCTGGCTCTCAAGCATCTCCTCTAGATACCAAATCCCATTTTAAAAACCCCTCTAGCCTGCTAACCAAGGCTTTTGCAAAACAAATAAATTAGTGGACAGCGTGTATAGTGGTACCATATGACATCCCTCAGGTGTCCCCAGATCTTGAGAGCTGGGACTGGGATACGAGGGAACTGAAGTCGATGCCGTGTGGGTACCAGAACATCTCCATCATCACAGCTCCAGCAGAGTCGTGCTCTGTGCTCAGGAGAGGCCCCGAGCTGGTTTGTTGGGGTTTTTTGCATGGCTGAGCGTTAAAGGATATTTCCAGCCCTTGTTTGCCAGGAAAATACAGCATCGAAGGCCTTTTACTAATTAATTGTAATGGCAGGAGGAAGGGGAGGGAATTGCTTTCCCATCATGGCTGCTCTGAAGATGCTCTTGAAAGAGCAAAAAATAAATAAACACACACACACACCCCAAAATGCGTGGATGCTGCCAGGGTGAGGAGATTGTTTCAGGAGATTGTTTGCTGCGAGGAAAACATTGCCACTGAGCAGAACAAACAAACTTCTCCCTTTTCTTTTGCAGGGTCGTCATGTTAAAACGGGCCAGCTTGCTGCTATTAAGGTTATGGACGTCACCGGGGTAATGTATCCTCCTCCTCCAGCATCCTTAAATGACAGATAAGAGGGGAAAGGGGGATGGAGTGTGATAACATGTGGGGGTTGGTGAAGGTTTGTGTTCCTGGGAAGCAAATCCCCCTTTGCCTTAAATGTGAAATGTGCCATTAAGGGGTCTTGGTTTTAATGAATGTGCAAGAGGAAAATAAATCTGGAAGAGTTTTGGAGATTGACTAATTTTACGCTGGAAGAAAGCAGCATCCAGTTCCAGCAGTGGCTCTTCTGAGCAAGCAGCACAAGGGGATGATGGGTCATAAACCTATGCAAGAAGACTGCTGCCCACCTTAAACTCTTCTAGGACCTTGGGGATCCTGTTCTGGGGGAGACACCATGGTCTGAACCATTTAGGAACCATCGGGTTTCCACCTTGCCTGAAGATCTCTCTAGTTCAGGGTGCAGAAATGTGATGGGGAATGTGGCAAAGCATGAGTTTTCCCCTTGTTTTTTTTGCCCCAGGGCTCATGTTTAACCCATTAGTCTCCAGTCCAGACCTCAGGCTCCCAAGGGCTCCGCTGCAAAAAGTGGTTTGGAAAAAATGTGGTGCCAGGAAACTTAGGCAGGGTCAGTCAGAAATGGGGCGCGTGGAAGTTCCCCCACGTACAAAGAGAGCTGGGAGCCTGTGAAGTGCAGCCTCTTAGTGCCTCTGGTTTTGTTTTTCTTTTCTTTTCGCCTCATCCCAGGATGAAGAGGAAGAGATCAAACAAGAAATCAACATGCTGAAGAAGTATTCTCACCACCGAAATATCGCTACGTATTATGGTGCTTTTATTAAAAAGAACCCACCAGGAATGGATGATCAGCTCTGGGTAAGTTGATTTTTTTTCTTCTTAAACCACTGGGGTTTGACACCAATGGTTTACTCTGTGTAGTCCTCTTACCACCACTGCTCTTGCACAAAAAGCCTTATTTTGCATCTGTCTTTTTCAAAGTCATGGCTTTGAAAAGCTTCTTCTTGCGCTGCAAAATGCTTCTCCATTTTGTGCCATAAAATCTTTGCAGACTGATGATTAAAAAAAAAAACACAAACCAATAAAAACCCCAAAACAAAAACCCCCAAAAACCTGCACATTTTTATTCTGAATTGTTATTAACAACGCCTTTGTGACCGTATTCAATTGCAAATGATTCCGTCCGATGAAAATAAATGCATTTAAAAAAAAAAAGAACAAAACCAAACACACACACCCCCAAAAAAAACCAGTTTGAGGGAGCTGGGAGCGTTGCTGGGAAGATGGAGGCTCGGGAGCGGGGGAGTGGGGGGGGATGCTGGGCACGCGTGATTCCTGCCAGCTCTGGGCTCTGCTTCTCGTGCTTAATATTTCACGGAGCCAGGGCGGGAGAATAGAGGAAAAGGGGGAAGGTTTGAGGAGATGCCTCGTGTTGCTGAGGGGCTGCAAGCTGCTTTGCCTCTCCCTATATCCCTGCCTGCCTCCTCCCGCTGCTTCTCGCTTATTAATTCTTACATTCCCAGGCTGTGGGGGATGGAGTTCAAATCCACCGTCTCTCTCCGGGGACAGCCCGGGGTGGTTGGAGCTCACCCCCTTGGTGGTCACGGGGGCCAGGCAGGCAGGCACCATGGGCTGGGGCTCTGGGTGCTGCCCTAAGGGGGATGAAAAGTTAATTCAAGTTATTGTGCTGTATTTTGTGCTGATCTGAGTTTGTGCAGCAACAGCCCGTGGGTGGCTGAGCAGCAGTTTGAGAACCTGGGGCAGCGTTGAAGGGAAGGTTGACTTTGAGTTATCTGAAATACAATGGCCTGGATGTTGTCCTGTGGTTTAAATAGTGTTTATTTCCTCACAGTTTTGTAAATCTGCTCAGATCTGGCTTACCCACGTGCAGCTTTCAAAGTTTTGGTTTTTTTTTTGCGCCTGAACAAGATTGCTAGAGTCTTAATTTTTCCAGGAGAAACAAATATCCATGGTTTATCCGGGAGGCCATGGAGATGCTGAAGAGCAGCAGCTCTTCATAAAATCTGGGCTTTATTTTAGCAAAAGGTGCAGTGGCTCCAGCTGTTTGCCCCTACATCCACATGCCAGAGCACCCAGGGCAGTGGGAATTGGAGGGTTTCAGAGGACATTCCTCCTGGGACAAAAATGGGAGCAGATGGGCTTCTGGACAACTTTGTTACCCGAGACTTTCTGGTACACTAAATTATTGGGAAGACTTGGGGGCTTCTGCTCCAGGGGCTCTTTTTACTTGGCTGTTGGGGTTATTTTTAGTGGGAACTCTTAAAAAAAGAAACACGTTCTTTGCAGATGGCCTGGGATTCAGTAAGGGGAAAGCTGTCAAACTGAGAAATGCCTTTTCATCCCGTGAAATTCCATTTGGCTTTAGCTGGTTTATAAGCTGTTTAAACAAGCAAACAGAAAAAAAAAAAAATTAAAAAAGTAAAGTAGGGGATGGTGGGGGTGGGTAAAATACCCAACCAACCATGTGCCAAAGCCCTCAATAGGGAGAGAAACCCTCCCCAGAGCTGGGCTCTGCTCAGTGCCCTTAGGCTGCTTGGGTCTGGGTTTAGCACGGTCTGACTAGGGAAGAAGGTCTGGTATTTTTCTTTCCCCCCAGCTCCAGAGCTCTGGGCATATACAAGTGTAAAGAACATAATGGTTTTTAAATGATTTTCCCAGCCATAGCAGCCCAAACTTCCAAAGAGAAAAGCTCGGTAGGTACCTCCTTGGCTTAAGAGGGGCACTGTCATCGTGGTGAGTCGGCGGTGGATGCTGTACCTGCTGTATCGCCTTCAGATGCCCAAAACCAGGGTGAGAACCTGGGCTGTTCCACGGCAGGTCACCCAGCTTTGCAAGGGGAGAAGGTGTTCGTCACTCAGCTCTGCTGCTTCTCTCTTGGCCCCTGAGAAAGGCAGAGCAGATAATCTGAATTTTCTTCCAGACCAGCTACTTCTCCGCTTTATTTGGGGGCCTTTCTCATGGGCTAGTGGGGGAAAAAAAAAAAAGAAAGAAAAAAAAATATGCTGCAAAAGGTGCTTTCCTTGCCCTGAAGAGTTCTGGGGTGTGAGGTTTTTTTTAAAGTCTGTTCTCGATGCTGGGGCTGGTGGAAGTTTTCACGGGAAAGCTCCCCGGCCGCGGAGGGGGGAAGTGTGTTGGTGTCGCTGTGTTAAATAGCTGTTGTTTCAGGATCTGATTGAATTAGGACTCGGCCGAACTCTATCAGTCTTGCCGCGCAGATAAAGGCTTGTTTATTTTTCATTGGCCCTTTGTTGAAATAAAACGGTTTCTGATAATGCCCGAGTAATTCTTTTTATCGACATTCGGGAGGCTGATACGGAAATAAAAACCGGGGAGCTCTTTCAGGGGAGATTAAGATCTCTCTGGAAACGCGGCAGGCTGCTGACATGAAGTATTGTCACCGCTTCTGCCGCGGTGATGAGCAGGTCTTTCGGTGCTGCTGCTCCATTTGAGAGCAGCCTCTTGCCCTGAACGATGAGCTTTCCTAAACGGGCAGGTTTTCCTGAAATTAGAGGGAGGCATTTTAGCAGGCGGGCAACGGAGACGCGCGTTGCAAATCAGTACAGAAAGGAAGGGGAAGTCGTAGGGACAATCTTTATGGAACGTTGCCAAAAAATAAGAATTAATAAATAGGAGGGTGGGCTTATTCCCGTGTTGATTAAAGTGTTACTTTCTGGGGATGCTGTGGACCTTTGAGAGGGATTGTGCCCATCTCTAACCACGACAAAGGGGTCTTGGCTGGGGGAGCTGGTGTTGCAAGGGGGAAATGACAGAGCAGACTGCAGAACCTGGGGAAATGACCCAGGGGATGAGGACCTGGTTTATCCATTATCCACTTCTTTAGTGAGTTAAACACATTAAATTCCTCTTGTGTATCTCAGATCTAATGTATAGGTTACCAGGATGTATGTAACCTGAGGTGAGGGGGCATGTTCTGAGAATTTTTGGGGCTTGGTTTTGGGTTTTATTTGGTGGTGGAAGATGTGGCGTTCATTAGGAAGCATGAACTATGATGGGAAGGTGACCCCATCCCAAAGGATCCCCCTCCTCAGCCCATCACCCACCCTGTTGGCTGTTGGAAGCTGCAGGGTCTCTTCTTCCTTGCCATACATTAACACATGATATACATCCCCAGGGATGCCACCACGCTGGATGTTTGTCATCTGCCCTTGCCATCCACGCTGCACTGAAGCCATACACGGGGGGGGCGGGGGGGGGAGAGAGGGGAGCTGCAGAGCATGGGGGCTGAGTGGGAGCCCACCCAGGGCAGAGCCCGCCCGACGTGGTCCCCGGGGGCCAGCAGCTCTGGCTGCCGATGGATGGCTGCCATGGCAACCCTGCCTGCTCCTGGAGCTGCATCCCTCATGAAAGGGGGGAAAAAATTGCTAACAGGCAGGTTGCCGAGTACCTGCTCGTGGCGAGCAGGGGACAGAGCTGGTGGGGTGGCCACCAAGTGCATCTTCTGCAGTGGGTAGTCTCGGGGGGGGTGAGAGGGGAATTGGGGGAAGAAGGAATTTGGGTGATTTAGGGCTGGAGGCTACGTCGGAGCGTCGCTGCAGCCGGGCAGCGCTCAGGGCTGTCACTGCGTAGTTGCAATGTGCTTTTGTCACCGTGTGAAGCTGTAGGGGCCCGTTGAATCACTGCAGGGTGGTACGAAGGGAGTTGTTCTGGGGGGTCTGGAGAGCAAAAATGGGGGCAGCCAGGCCCCACTGAAAACAGAGCACAAGCCATGGAAGCACTGGGATGCACCTCTGTAACTGGGAGCAGGATTGCTCTTAATCTGCTTACAGGTTACTGAAGAGTATTTTGGGGCAGTTGCTGATACCTCGCATCACAGGAATTAGATCATTAAACATTTGAGAGGAGATGGGTTTCAGTTGACCTGTAATTCTCTCTAGTCCCTCCAAGCCCTGGGGTGCAGGGGGCAGCAGGGCTGCTCCTCTGGCCAGCCCCCACCGAGAGCCTCAGGGCCAGCAGAGATGCTCTGCTGCTTTCTGGCTGAGTAAAACCAAGGCTGGTTCCTTCTTGCTTGTCTTCAAAGCGATGTCCAGCTCCTTTCGCTGCCATCCCCAAAGCTTTCACCCAGTTCAGGACCTGTGGTGGCAGCTCCCTGAGGGGTAGGAATTGTTTGTCTGGTCTGGAAGCGCAGGGAGATGCGGGCAGGGCACAGCCAGGCACGTCATTTATTTATGACCATGGGTGAGAGCAGTTTGCTGCTGATGATGCTCCCACCCAGCCCTGCTGCTGCAACACCAGCACCAGCAATTAAAACCTGTGTTTATCCTCCTACAGAATATTTTAGTTGCTGCTTAATACCAATTCGATGTCCATTTTTTTAAATGGGCATCAGCTTTTCTGCTGATCCTCCGAGTGAATCCCTCTGGATTTTTATCCTTTTTTAATGCTCTCATCACTAGCTCTGAGTGCCACAATGTGTGTGACAAGGGAGGGACCTTTCTGCTAAACACAACCCTCGATACCACATCACAGGTTTAGGGCTTTTCCTAGAAGAAAGGTGACAGGTTTGGAAGTAGGCAGCTTGTTTTCAACATGTGGACTAGCCCAAAATTGTGCTTTTCTCATCAAGCCTTTTGGCTAACCAGCATCCCTTGCTATGTGAACTTAGACTCATAGAATCATAGCATGGTTAGAGTTGGAAGGGACCTTAAAGATCACCCAGTTCCAACCCCCCTTGCCCTGAGCAGGGACACCTCCCACCAGACCAGGTTGCTTAAAGCCTCATCCAGCCTGGCCTTGAGCAGTTCACCATCACCTGGTCTGGGGTTTCTGTGCTGAGGGTGCTCAGGTTTGAGCTTTTTCCAGATAATGATCACCAGCAATGGGAACAGAAGTCTTCCTGGCCTTTTCCAGACTGGGGAAAGTGGTGGTTGATTTGAAAGCTGTGAAGGCTCTTTAAACAAAATAAATGTAAGACAGAAGGACACGGAGATTCACAGCTGCTGCTTCTGAATTTACCTTCTTATGAAGTTTGCTGTCACTCTGATATTAAGAGCTAAGTAAACGCTAAATGAACTGTATTTAAAAATACTTCCTCAATAAATGGCCTGGCAAATTAAATTTCAGAACATGATCTTACCTTTAGCCCACCTTGATGATAATTTTAATTATGGTTAATAAAAATTCAATCTGCATTTCAAGTTTTATTGTCCTACCCCATCATGACTTCATCGTTTAACAACATTGGTAATGATGCAAGTGTGTGCAGAGCAAAGCACCCAGTGAGAGACCGGTGAGAAAGCATCTTAGTAGAAGTGCCATATGAAGTCTTTCCTGCGTATTCTAAGCGCTGTCCTAAAATCAGGTGGAACACTTTTCTCTCTCCCCTCTCTCTCCTCTCTCTCCTCTCTTCTCTTCCCCTTTTCCCCTTTTCCCCCTTCACCTTTCCCCTTCCTGAAGGCTGTTTGTTGGTTTCCAACCCAAATATACCCATAGGGTGTTGACATATTGATGTCATGCCAGTATCTACCTTGTTCTTCATCCTCTCTGGCACTTACCTGTCCCTACTGTTGATGGTATACACTCATATCCCATGGCCATCCATCCCCTGGCTGGCTGAACAAGTCCTTAGGTCTTCCGAGAAGACCTGTTCATCTCCCTCTACCTGCTCCAGTGTGCATTTATCGTTCTTGGGCTCCATCTCCCAGCAGGACACGCAGTGCTGTGGGTGAGGTCTCACCTGGCCTGTTGGTGACTCCATAGCCATCATCTGTTTCTCCTCTCTGGAGGGAGCTGTAGGTGGGTCTTCTGTAGCATCCTTCTGTTTGAGGAGCAAAGGAAACAAAGGCACAGAGCGCTGCAGCAGTCAGCTTTCCTCCTTTTCCATCCAAACCTTCTGGAAACGAGCATCCATCAGCTCTCTGTCGCAGACAGAGGTACTTGGGCAGCCTCGTCATCTTTCTGGTGCTTGTTTTCTTGGAGAACTTGAAGCAGAGCCTCTGGGAAGTGCCTTACTGTTACCAGCTCGTGCACCTTGCTGATTTCCCTCTTCTCCTGCCCAACTGGACCTGGAGCCTACAGGTACTGCTGGAGATCTCCTGGTGCTGGATATTTTCCTGAGGTTGTTCCAGGACTGCGCAGCTCTTAAAAATCCGGGTTGGAAATAATACTTTTAGGATTGTCTCTCTTCCTGTCTCTGGGTTTTTTTCCTTTAATCTCCAGGACATTTCACAATTACAGATTTGGGATACATCAGCAGGTGGCCATATTATTCATCGCCTGGTGTAAAATTAATCTTTGCTCTGTGGAAGTTGAGGAGAGGGTAGAGGACTGAGTGAACTGCCAGCTCCATAAAGATAATCTGGCAAATTAATGGATGCACTGTGTGCTTTTAATGGGATTTCTTCCATCTCCTTTTAAGCACCGTGATTGCTGAATAGTATGCCTTTCCTCTTCCTCCTGCTCCAGACCCTGGTGAGAGCCTGTGGATGGATTTCCAGGGAAGGGGGCAGCCTTTTGGGTTGGAAACTGTTTGTGGCTGGCTCAGCTATTCAGGATTTTCCTTTCCATGCTTGCTGCCATGTTATCCCAAGTGTTCATTTAATCAGAAACACATGCAGACACTGATATTCCCTACATGTCAATCGGCCAAAAGGAAGAAAGAGAGGAAAAGCGACTTTGAAAACAGTTCTTCCATTATTCCCCATGACTTATTCCCCAGGCTGTGTCCCAGTGACCCAGCTAGATTGCAGGTCTCCTGCTGGGGTGGAAGAGCTGTGAGCCCTGCAGCAGCACTCCTTGCCTTTGCACAGGGCAGGCTTTGGCCACTCACACATCCCTCTCTTGAAGCCAGTTCCGTGACGCAAGAGGGATATACGAAGAATTTTTCGGCTGCCAGTTCAGGAAGAGAAGAGAAACTTAATACCAAAACTAAAGATAGGTCAAAGCCAACTAAGGTATAGTCTGCTTGAGTATTTTGTTTAACCTGAAGGTTTATAGCAGTACTCTGGATTTTATGATCATTTATTTATGACAGTCTTTTAAATCCCTATGTTTGAAAAACTTGGTTAGAAGTATCCCTTCTGCTCGCTCTTTCCCTTCTCTTGGCCCATGCTTGTAATAAAGTGATGTAATTTGTTTGGAGAACGTTAAATGCCATGTAAACTTCATGTGATAAGAAACTTTAAACGTGCCTGTTGCAGAATCTGGCAAGGCACGACTTGTAAGGCAATATCTTCTTATAGCAAGCTGATCTAATTGGAAAATGTGGTTTCACATCTGAGAGAAACTCTTCTACAGGTCTTGGAGGAGACTTGGTGCATATGCTTTGTGGAGCACACTGCTGGCTCCTGCACGCACTGGGGATCCATGATGTCCCGGGGAGGCAGACGCGCATCCTGTGCTATTTTTATAAGGTTTATTTCACAGTTGCTCAATGACAAGATTAAATTCAGGCCCGGGTTAGATCCTTGTACTGTTATATTGGATATTATGAAATTTTGGAAGTGGTACAAGTGGTGGTTCTTAGTCTCATTTGAACCCACCTGAGGAGCAGGACACCAGCTCTCTCCTGGAGAGCCTGCAGCTGCCTGGAAAGCTTGCCCTTGAGAAAGGTTTCCTGCTCAAAAAGGAAAAGAAAAAAAAAAAAAAGGTAAAGTATACTTGGTTTTTAAGGTTGTAGGAATCTTTCAGACACCTCTCTTGTTGCCTTCACATTTTCAGAGTTGAGGAACTTACATGTAAGAGGTAGAGTTGTGCTTGTTTTGCTCTTGATGCTGAAGATTGACCATAAGTACAAAGTTGAGTAGGTAGTGGTGGGGTCTGAGATTTCAAGGTTTCTAATTTCCCTGCTGATTTTCAGCACTGGACTGATGCCTCTTTCTTGTTCCCAGCCTTCTGGAGAGCAACAAGCCTTTCAGGCCTTCCAGCTTCTTATTGTTTCTTTTTTATAACAAAAACCATGTGGATTAGAAGCCGATAGGTTGAAGATCGTGTCCCGGTGGCCCTGCAGCAGCGTTGTCAGTGTCAGGGTCCCACCCTGGGGTCGGGCAGCCTGGAGGATGCTGTTGCTGTCATTGCAGTAATTGTGTTCTTGTTCCATTTGGCAGCTGGTGATGGAGTTCTGCGGCGCGGGCTCCGTCACCGACCTCATCAAGAACACGAAGGGGAACACCTTGAAGGAGGAGTGGATCGCCTACATCTGCAGAGAGATTTTACGGGTACGTGTCCAAAGGGAGCTAAACGTTGGGGGTTATTGGAGTGTCACACTCAGTGCTCGGGGGAACACGGGAAGCCTTCAGCTCTGCAGGCTTCATGGCTGCTGCCCTACCATGGGCTGGAGCCTCTTCGGTGCCAGTAGGCATGAATCATTCATGTGCTTGCATGATGCATAATAAATAGTCTTATTTAATGCCCTTCAGCTCTCTTAGTTCCCTGACTTTTAACCGTCTTTTTCCTTCAACAAAAGTATTATTTCCTTTAGTATTAACATGGCAGGGATTTTATTGACATTAGAACTACGTTTTCAGATACCAGAACAGGGAGGACTGATAAAGTTGGTGGAAAAAATCTTCACGATTAAAAAGCACCCCATGTTGTATCAAATCCATGTTTCCCTGGCTTTAATGAGGATGCTGCAGCTTTCATGCCCGTAAGATAAATGTTTGACTGGAATGTCTTAAAATGGGCTGTGCCAGAGCTTCCTGTACTGGGAAATGGCAGCTTCAGCTTCATTTTGCACAACTGAGGTCAGACGATGCGATCGTAATGGTTGCTCCGACATTAAAATCTATTGCTCTGTGTACAGTGGTTTTGTTTAGGAGAAAACAGAAATATCAGGCACGTGAAGAAAAGCTGTGGAAGAGCCATTCAAGTGACAGGATGAGAAGAAATGGCCTCAAGTTACACCAGGGAAGGTTTGGATTGGATATTAGGAAAAATTTCTTCACCAAAAGGGTTGTCAAGCATTGGGACAGGCTGCCCAGGGAAGTGGTTGAGTCACCATCCCTGAAAATAATTAAAAGACATGTAGATGTGTTACTTAAGGAGATGGTTTAGTGGTGGATGTGTCAGTGTTAGGTTAATGGTTGGACTGGATGATCTTAAAGGTCTTTTCCAGCCTAAATGGGTCTACGAAGGAGAAAGAGGCAAAATGACTGCTCCCAAAGGAGGTGTCTGACACTGTTGCTGAGGCTGCCGCTGGTGTCCGGGGGTGACAACACTCCTCTGTTGACCCTGAATGCCACCATCTGCACCAACATGATGTGCAGAAGATGCTGGCACTGTAGCTAATCAGTTGTTGTAGGGACACTGGTTTCAGTGCCAGGAAAGCACAGTTACATGGGCTTATTTTAAATGCATGAGTTCTGTGAGCCTACTTCTTAAAATAGACCCTGGCAGTGAGTCAGAACTCAGTCACTGACTCATGTCCCAGGGCCACCATCCAGTGTCATCACTCGTGTTTTGGCCGCGACTTGGAGCAGTTGGTTGGTTGGTTGGTTGGTTTGGTGACCTCCGTAGGGTTTCAGGTGATGACAGGCTCCCACCTTTGTGCTGCAGAAGGTGACTTGGTCTTGCTTCAGACATCGATGGCCAGTTGTAATCCTAACACGGGGCTCAGCCCATGTTGTTAAAGGATTTCTTGAAATTCAGTGAAATTTTTGCTTTGCCTCCAGTGCACAAAGGTGCCTCTAACTGGGTATAACATGGCTAAAAAAAGGGCTTCTGTACAGATAAAATCTGTTCCATGGTGTTGCCCCAAGGTAACGAGCGTAAAATGACTAATAACTACCAGTAGTGATGGCAGAAATTATTTTCTTCCTCAAATATGAATGTTTAATGTGAAATGTAAACCCAATGCGAAATTAGTTTTTGAAGTAATCCATATTTTTTACTAAGCTGGCAATGTAGGTGGATGTTACTTTGAAACTGAAATAATAAGTGAGCGAAATAAAAACCTAAGTTGCAAAGAGAAATTAATGAGCTAATAAAAAAGCGCAACAGAAAAGCTAGTTTACCTTTAGCCTTTGAGGCAGGTTTTTAATTTGAGCTATATCTCCATTAGGGATTTGTGCAAGTTGTAATATTTGTATTTGCATGGTGGCTTTTTTTAATATAAGCTTTTCAGTGCATTGAAGTCCCATTTATTGGGTTGGTTGGGGTTTTTTTTTTCAGTTTCTGGATGATGGGAATACAGCAAGGAGACAAACGCATTCTATTACGTCTGCCACAGAAATGGCTCCCTGAGGCAAGAGAGCACATGGGGGGAAATACATCTAGAGAAATGGTGGAATTTGGGTTAATATTTTCCTGTGGAAACTGAAAAGTTGGGTTTAGTACCTCGAGCATTGATGGTTCCCATCTCCTGCTATGGAGAGCACCCACTGTGGCACATAGAGCCTGTTGGTGGGCGTCTGGCTTGCTGGGCATGTCCTCCCAGCGTGTGACCTAGGACAGTATTTCGAACACGCGATAAACAAAAGCGTTCTCGAGTGCTTAACTCCCCAACTGTGAGTCTTTCATTTCTGGAGCGTAATTGGTAGAGGAGGAATGTCAGAAAATAACATGCTTTGAACTTGGATTCCTCTACCCTTTCTCTGAATTCTCTAGGGCTTGAGTCATCTACACCAGCACAAAGTAATTCATCGAGACATCAAGGGACAGAATGTATTGCTGACGGAAAATGCTGAAGTTAAACTAGGTAAGAGTGGGTTAGAGCTCTTGGAAACTGCAAGAGGGCTGGCTGGGAGAGAAGCAGCAAACCTGACTTGTACGGGGCTTGGAGAAAAGGGGATGGATACTAAGAGCTGCTGTGTGTTTTTTTCATGTGCCAGCCTCAATACCATGGCCTTGAGTGTTGACCAAGTGCTGCGCGATAAACTGCTGGTGCTTGGTGGCCCACTCCTGCGTTCAAAGATGGGCTTGTAGTCGTGTTTCTGTTCAGACAGGTGGTTTGGGCAGCTCAAGGCCAAGCTCAGCCATCAGATCAAGGTCAGGCTGGATGGGGTTCTGAGCAGCCTGGTCTAGCGGAAGATGTCCCTGCCCGTGGGCAAGGGGTGGAACTAGGTGATTGTCCTGGTTTGAGGTGAAACAGAACCAAATTTCTGTTCAGGAATTTCACTTTTTTAGCTGAGCCTCTTCTAATTAACTAAACTCTGAAATTAACATCATGTTGTTCAGAAACTGTTCACTCTCACAGTGATCAGCTGTGATCACACCAAGGGATGGTGCAGAGAGGCCCTTGCTGATACTTATTGCTGGAACAACCAAGAGCAGGGATTTTTGTTATTTGCCCTGTTGGAGGATTGGAAGTGGAAAAGTGTGGAGGGGCCACACCTGTAGGGAGGAGGGACAGGTGACCCCAAACTGACCAACAGGGTATTCCATCCCATCTGCATCCTCCTCAGTAGAAAAGCTGAAGGATCAAAGGGTCAACTCTTTTTTCAATGGCCAAGATCCAAGGAGGACCCTGTCTGTTCGTCTGCCTGTGATCCCAATCCATGTGTTCCTGATTCCAGAGCTGGAATCCAGCTCCTGTCAATCACCGAGTCCAGTCTGGGACCTTTCCCTATGCCAGTTGGTGACATGATTATCATCCTAGAAGCCCGATAAGGTTTTGTATATACCGTATACTTTTTTCCCCCCCTTTTTAAAAAAATTTCTTATTTTTATGTCATCATTTATTTATATTTTCATTGAAGTAGTTTATTTTTTTTCTAAACTCATAAATCCAAACCATTCTATGATTCCATGATCATAGTTCAGCCAATTTAGTGCCACGTAATCCAGATGTTTTTCCCAAGCCTGCCTGTTGGAGAGAGCTTAATTTGCAAGAACTACTTTCAATTTCATAAGCAATGTTAGTCACCCTGGAGAAGACCAGACATTCACATGAGGATCACCTGGAAGATAGGAGATCAGCAGAAATAATGGGCTGGTATCCTCATTTGTCCAGCACTGACATTATTAAGGCTGCCTCTGTGTATTTTCATTTACGGTAGTGGTGAAAGATGTCTTACACTGGTAAAGTGAGGTGCAAGCCTTGTTTTCCCATGTCTCTCCACTCTCTTTACAGCAGAACAAAACCCCATCTTAACAGACGGCACCACCAGCTCGTTTGGCTTTATGCTGGTGAAGATTCCCCTCCGAGGAGAAATTCTCCAGGGCAAATCTCCGACCGTTGTGTCGCACAAAGTGAACTTAGTGGACCATAGAGTGTTCTCTCATTGATTTGATTTCATCATTTTTTTGCTTCATTTTGCAGCTCTGCTTGACATTTCCCCATGGGCCTGTGTCCTTGACCCTTAGTTCCTTAAGTCTTTTGCATTTCTGCCATTTCCAACAAGAATTTAGGTAGGAAAATGAGGCTTCTATCAAAATTTGGCAGGCTTTAATTCAGATGAGAAAGCACAGAACAAAGGCTGCTGCTTATTCATGTTGCTAACCCTGTTTCTCATTAGTATGAGGAACTGTGATTTCTTTTCATTGCCTGCTGGCAAGGAGGAAAAAGCACAGGGTTTCATACAAAACCTGGACGATCAGGTTCGTCCTTGATTGACCTCTGTTGATCCTGGCAGCGATCAAATGGGAATGTGTCTGGCCTCATCCTTCTCTCCTGACCATGTAGGGTTGGCCTGAATGGACTTAATGTCATATAGTCGACAGAAGAGTGTTGCCTAGGTTTGTCCCCGACCTTATTGTGATGGGTCCCATGTCCAGAGAAGGGCAATGAAACTGGTGAGAGGAGTCTGGAGAGTAAGTCTTACGAGGCGAGGCTGAGGGAGCTGGGGTTGTTCAGCCTGGAGAAAAGGAGACCTTCTCGCTCTCTACAACTCCCTGAAAGGAGGGTGTAGAGAGGTGGGGGTCAGTCTCTTCTCCCAAGTCACAGGCGACAGGACAAGAGGAAATGGCCTCAAGTTGTGCCAGGAGAGATACAGATTGGATATTAGGGAAAATGTTTACACTGAAAAGGCTATTATGCCTTGGAATGGGCTGCCCAGGGAAGTGGTTGAGGCACCATCCCTGGAGGTATTTAAAAGACAAGTTGACATAGTGCTTGGTGACATGGTTTAGTGATGTTTTATTAATCAGAGTTAGGTTGACGGTTGGCCTAGATGATCTGAAAAGGCCCTTCCAACCTTGACATTTCTATGATTCTGTGCCCTGTTGTCTCTCTGCTCCACAGTGGATTTTGGTGTCAGCGCTCAGCTGGACAGAACGGTGGGCAGGAGAAACACCTTCATCGGAACGCCTTATTGGATGGCCCCCGAGGTCATTGCCTGCGATGAAAATCCCGATGCCACTTATGACTTCAAGGTACCTAAAGGAGCATCCTCCTACTCTTTTATATCTTGTTACAGATGTAATCTTCACAAATAAGGCAGGTGATAAATTAAAGCAGGACTTAGTGGTGCTTGCAGTGAGAGTTCTGATCGTAAACATCTGAAGAAGGTGCTTGGTGTGCTCTCGGATTTTGTCCCCCAGTACCACAAACTTGAGCACTTGGGAATTCAGTATATCCTTGCAGCTCTGCAAAATAATGATGATAAAGGCGGCAGCGTAGTCTCCTGCTTTCTGGCTGTTGGATTTTTTGGGGTGCCTATTCAGGTCTAACGTGAATTTTTGTTCGGCTTTTCACCTACCCAAACTTCCTGTGAAGAAGTCTATCTCCACCCTGAGAATGGTGCCAGACTGAAGCTTCTTACCTGCCAGCCTGCTTTTCAGCACTGCTGACTCTTTAAATACTGCAGTCAAACATGCTGTATTCGTTCCCTTTAACTCTGGAGAGGAGTCAGGAGGTGTTTAGAATGGATGAAACCACATCTCCTGGCCTGCAGGCTGGTGTTTGCGGGGACATCTGAGGGCTGCCACACAGCCAGATGT
>VXBJ01003155.1:0-48011 GCA_013400055.1 Nycticryphes semicollaris | reverse complement strand
GGGGGGGGGGGAAAGCTTGCTTCCCTTCCCAAGTTAAGACAATACAAATATATTAGCGTGGCATCTTCTCACTGTGTGGACTGAAAATCTTTGCAGACTCAAAAAGCCCCAACCCCACACAAAAAAAACCCCAACCTCAACCCTGAATTCCAGATCCTTATAAAATGTGTGCTTCCTTCCCACTGAGTTCTCTGCTTTCTCTGGGGGACTCGGAGAGGTGATAAACCCTTTCTGTATTGCTCCAGCTTTAAGATCGCTTGGCATCTTGGGTATAATACTGGGCACCTCGATATGGAAAGGCACACTAGGAATTTGGAAGGAGCTCAGCAGCAACCCAAAGGGAAAGGGTCGTGCGTGGTGAATCATGTGGAAAGACTGCCATAATTAAGTATGCGGCAGGAATCCCAGCTGACCAGAAACAAAGAACGAATGAGACTGTCCTGCAACATGGGCTGGAAATGAGATTTGAGAGAGAATTTGTAAGCAGGTACAGGGATGGATAGCACGGACGGCATTTGTTAAGGGAGATCCTGAGTTAAAGGAAAATAAAATAAAATAAAAAGGGAAAAGTGCCTTGAAACTGAAAATCCAAGTTGTCTTTCCTGGATGGTGTATATGAGAAGGTGCTTGTGGTCCCTAGAGGATGTCTTTAGCTCTGGCCGAGCTTTTGGGCCTCTGTGCTGGAAATAATGACCTTCCTGGGATTTACTCACTAAATTGCAGGTTTAGAGGCGGTTTGGAAAGGGCAGCTCTTGAAACCGAGAGGAGATATGAAGAGGGGAAGTAGGGATGTGGCGGAGAGCAAAACATAAGAGCTGAAGGTGCAGGAGGAAGGGTGGGAGGCAGAGTCTGTCCCTTCCACCCTGAGACGTACCAATTTACAATGTTTATTGGTTTTGATCTGCTAACTAGAGGTTAGGTGGTCTCCAGCAAGCATCAGGCTTGTTCTGGTCCCCTGTGCACCTGCACCTTCTGCCCTTGCCCTCCCATCTCAGGCAGAAGAGATGTCCTATAGGGGTGTCACATGAGATGAAGGTACCAAAATTAGTCTGTGTCCTGTTCCTGGGTGCCGGGTTGTGAATCATTACCAGCCCTACACACAGTGTCCAGAATGAACAAGCCACCTTCTCCTAAAAAAACAAGTTGCAGCAGTGCCATTGGGGAAAGTGCTGGTTTTCTCTGGCCAAGCACGTACAGTGTCTGCCTCCCTGACTGGTCCAGGATTGCCAAACCATCCTTTGGGGCTTGTTACCACATCTTGGAGGTGCAGCTGGAGCTCATCAGTGATGGTGGGGAGCAGGCACTGGAGGGGAGCTCAGTGCTGCTCTCTGGCAGGGAGTTGGGAATACAAATATCCCTGTGGGCAAGGGAGAAAATTGGAGGAAAAGTAATACAAGTATGAAACCAAAGGAGTTTCCCGAATAGACGTGTTCTCTGTGCTCTGATTATCCAGGAGACTCAACCAACCATGTGGGCTGAGCAGGGCTTGGAAAAGGGGTAAATAAAAGTGCCCCTATCTCCTTCCACTTGAGAAATGCTGCTTTTCAAGTTTCCATTTAATGAGCAGTCCATAATACAAGGGTCTCCTGAGGTATCTCAAGATACTTCCCATTTTTAATCTATTCCAGGCAGCCTGTTTCCTGTGAAGCTGTATCAAATCCGTGGATGTATAACCCAACTTTAAGCAGGGAGCTGGCAGCCAGGTTTGCTGCTTACTCCAGCCATGAAGCTGGGGATCAGTTTGTCACCAGCTCGTCTGGGAGCCATGGGTTTGTTCGTTAGTGCACAGGGCTCATTAAGATGGCCCCACCAGGGGACCTGCAGGTCATCAGTGTCTCCCCAGGCACTGCTACTGGGAGCAGTGCCCCTGCGAGGTGGCCATATCCCACACCAAAAACACCTTGAATGTTTTGAAATAAATCTTGGGATAAACAGCAGGCTTGGGAGCCTACTCTAAGTCCCCGACACAGGCCAGGAGGAGGGGGCAAGCTCCTGGAGGTCTGGGGGCTTGCAGAGGCCACAGAGACCCAGCTCAGCAGGGCTGAGGTCCCCGGGTTGGGGAGACAGAGAGTTCCCATCTCATCCAATGTGATGATGCTCCCCTGCATCGCGTATGTCCCTCTGCTTTCTTTTACAGAGTGACTTGTGGTCTTTGGGGATAACAGCCATCGAGATGGCGGAAGGCGCTCCCCGTAAGTAGATGCGTCGCTCGGCTTTAATTAACCCTCGTGGTGTAACGTGCTGGGGTTTGGCTGAGCACCAGCCAGCGCTCGGTTCTGTGCAAGAAACACCATGCAGAGGTTTTCCTGAGCAACCTGGGCTCACTGGTACAGAGCTCATAAGGTCCATGGGGACAAAGCTGCCAGGGCAGTACGGCCTGAGGGCCAACAGGGTGGGCAGTGAGCAAAAGGACACGACCATGCGTGACTCCTGATGTGTCACTGGGACGCTCTGGGACTCAGTTTCCTCAAATGAAAGTACAGATGAAAATAGGGAGGGAGGACTGGAAGGTGGTAAAACGCTGCTCCTCAGCCCTGGTCAGTATTTATTGATGGATTTACAAATGCAAATAAATAAAGCAGAGGGTGGTGGCACGTGGTGCAGCTGTGCCACTGCTGTCAGCACCTGGCAGGGTGCTGGGGACACACACACTGCTTGGCTGGGGACATCAGCTCTCATCCCAGCTCCAGGCTGCCACCAGGCCAAGGTCTGCAGGGGGTCGCATCTGCAAATCCTCCTGCCTTGTAGGTCTTGTGCCTTCAGAGGAAAGCTGGCTCTCCCTGTTTGTGCGTGGAGCCTGTCTTTAGAAAACCCAGGGCGGGCAGGAGGGGGCCAGTCCATGAGATGGCGTGCCGTGTTTAATGCCTCTTTTTGCACATTGCAGCTCTCTGTGACATGCATCCCATGAGAGCCCTCTTCCTCATCCCCCGCAACCCGGCCCCGAGGTTGAAATCGAAGAAGTGGTGAGTCTCTTCCTCAATCTTCAAACGGCTGTAAAAACATCTCTGGAGCAACTTGTTTCTGCCACCCGGGTGCACCGGGGATTAGGTGTTTATATTTACAGAGCCCTGGGGGCTAGTAATGGTCTCTAGCATCACTCCAGCGAGTGCAGGTTTGGATCCTGATCTCCTTCGGAGAGGTGATTTGGTGTGAAGGAGTCACCCACAGTGGGATGGAGAGCTTCCCAGGCAGGCAGGGAGGGGAATGCTCTCCAATACTGCCATTTCTCAGTGCACAGTCGGCTTTTCCAAGGCGGTTCGAGCAGCCTGAAGCCAGATGACACTTTGCTTGGCTCCCGTTTCTTTCCAGTCAGGTTCCGTTTTCAAGTGGAAACATGTATCCAGGCCAAAAAAAAAAAGGATAGTTTATCTTGAAGGCCCAGGAATGTGGAGATTTGTACTTAGTTTGGGCTTTATTTTAAAATTTCGCAGGAAAAAATACATCACTGTTTTGAAAAAAAAACAAAAAACAAAACCACGGCATGCCAATAAAAACCCATAGGAAAAAAAATCCTGAAGCCCAGCAGATGTTGTTTTGTTACTGTATGTTCTGTACTGATGGAACTAGAGGCCTTAAAAACACTCGTCTTAGGTTTGTGCTGTTTGCTTGCTGCAGGTTCAGCAGTGTTTTGGTCAGGAAAGATCTGCCAGATGTTAGAGAGACATCACTGCCCCTTGGTCCTAGATAGGCTGAGCTTGTGGAGGGAAGGTTTCTCGTATTCCTTGAAATTATGCCCATTATCCTTTTGAAGATGGGAAAAAAAGAGAAAAAAAAAGAGTAATTGCTAAGTATTGAAAGCACTTGGTGCCAAAGCAACAGGTATTTTCTTGCTGGAAGAGGAGAGGAGAAAGATGTGGCTTGGAGTGCTTTGCATCAGGTGCATGGAGATGAGTTTTAGGGTCAGCCCCTAAAAACTCACCCAGGCTTTGGCAGGGTCCAAGCATCAGCTGCTCTAGTACCAAACTAGGAGGAGACAGACCTTTCCTGGCTAGCTCTTCAGAAGGTGTCAAAGATGCTTGTTCTCCTTGCGCAGCCTTTTGAGGATACCATTAGTCGGCTGAGAAGATAGTTTATATCCTTGTTTTCTACCAGGCCACCAGCCTCCTACCTCATTGTACTCTCACTGCCCCAGCACAAAACGGATTACAAGAATTCAGAGTTTATCTTTCATACGAAACTGCTGTTTATTCAGCATGGGCTTCTTCATCCTCCAGGCAAAGGGGGCTGAGGAAATCAGGTTTTGAGCAGAACATTTCTCTGCCTCCGTAAGGTAAAAACGGAACTGGGGTGGAAGTTGTATTTCCTTCCCGGCTCTGAGATATCAGGATGTGCTTTGTGAAACCCAGTGTCTCTCTTGCTACCACCTTCCTGTCTCAGGTTTGCACGTCTTGTGGTGGGAACTACAGTGGTGTCTGCCCAAGGTCAACTGGTCCGTCCAGGGTTGTTCTCTGCCCACACCAGGGATGGGATCCCAGGTCATTCAAGTGAGGGATTGCTTTAGAAGTCATAGTTTAATGAAACTCCAGCTTCAAACTCTTCCAAGGGAGTGTGGTGCACAGTTGACCTCTACTGCCTGTCCATAAGCAAGTAGGGATCTGTGGTCTCCAGCAGAGCTGGGATACCTGTACCCCAGGCAGCTCAAACCTATATCCATCTTCCAAGCTTTCATTTCCATGAGAAACTCAAAGGATCCAGATGAAGCTCCAAGCCAGTACAACTCTGCCAATTCCTTAACATCCATTTTTTTCAGCATTTCCAGTGGGACACCGAGCAAACTTGCTGTCCTCAGCTCATTTCTCAGCTGAAGGTTTTGGACCTGGCCAGAATGGGTCCTGGAGCTCTGCAAGCCCAAGCCAAGAAGACTGGAGATGTTTGACTGGGCTTTCCCAGTGGCTCTCTGGCAGCCAGTGGTTTTCACAAGCAGAGATCACAAGAGAAAAAGAAAATGAAGAAAGGTCCAACTTGACCATTGAGTTCATCCCTGCTGCTGTGTGCAGCAAGACGTGAAGGTACGCCGAGTGAGCAGACCATCTTTATCCCTACGTGACAGAAACAGCCAAGTGACGCCAGCACCTCTGAGAGGAATTCAGGGAAATCTGAGAGGGAAAGCAGGCATGGGAGTTGCCCCAATTTGAAAATCCCAGAGAGGAAAAATAATACTTCTTTTGCCTACTAAATCCTTGCACTCACTTTTAAAATAGTGCCATGTTCCTATGAAATTAAAGAGTCTTTGGTATCATTTTCTTTCTCAACTAAAACCATCCAGCAACAAAGCTTCTATTTTCCTCCTGCCTTTTGCAGGTATAAATGAACTTGAACTTTAGTGGTGTCGTTCCCATGCACACTCCCTAGCCCTGCCTTCAGAGATGACAAAACCTCTTTGTTAATGAGGTGGTATTTGCTCTGCGATACCGCTTACCATCCGAGCAGCTGCAAAGACTTTGCAAACATTTATTTAAGCTTTGCAAACCCCAGGAGCCGGAGGAGCTCGTGGTTCATGAATATGGGCTGGCCTGCGCCTGGAGAAGAGGATGGGATGGCTGATGTTGTCCTCCTGGATCAGAGCCAGGGAGAATGCCCTTGTCTTCTGCTCTGGCCCTGGTGAGGGCTGAACTGTGCCACTGGACAGGCTTGCTTTTTTGGAGAGGAATATTGCAGGAAAACCAGAGGCATGAGCTGATCCCCATCCATAGCTGCTCAGCCGGCTCAGGGATGCAAAAGTGTCTTGGGATATCTCAGGAGACTGGGAGCCCTATCCCCAAGAGATGGGCAAACCCGTCACTTACTGAAGCATAACTTTTTAGCTACTTCACCTTGACCATGTTTGTAGGTGCTCTAGCCCACATATCCAAGACTGGTGTCTCTCCAGCTTCACACCAACAGGAAAGAATTGTATTTTAGAAGCAGATTTTTTTGGCACATCACATGGATGGAACACAGTGAGACACAGTTTCTTGAGGCAAGGTGGGGAAGGAAGATTTGCTTGTTAATAAAGCTGAAGGGAGGATTTAATTGGATCCAGTAGTGTATTTTATTTTTGCGTCTCAATTTGTATGGATTAGCACTTAGAAGATAAATTGGTTTTAGTCTGACAGCTTAAAAGTAAAATCCCTGAAAGCTTATTGTTTTACTTCTGATGCAATTCTGTAGTATCTGTTCGATTCTGACATCAATTTACACTCATTTTTCCTATTTGGTGAAGCAACATAGAATATAGTGGCCTGTCAACATGTTTCTGTCTTGTAAATCCCTGTACTCTTGGGTTTATAATATGGTGAAGTTAGTTCCAGGAAAACTTTTGATATGCAACACTTGAGACTAAGAGAAATTTGTTTATTAAAGATGTGGCTGAAATTGTTTTAGGGGAGATTGAATTTAACTGTTTGCTGTGAGGAAGGGCTGGGCTCCACCACCTGCAGTCACATTCCCACCTCTGTCTCAGCCATGCTGCCCAGAGAGCATGTCCCATTCACCTGGGTCCGTGATTGGGGGAGACACAAGAGGGGCATGATGGACCCCAGGATCTGGTGGGTCAGTAATGCTGCTGGATCTCCCTGTGAGACCACGGAAGGGTTGTAGGTTTTGAGCATCACCCAGTCTGAGCTTTATTGAGCCATGTAATGTTGGGTGGTGACATCTAGAAAAACCCATCAACCAGCTTGTCCCACTCACCTTCAGGAAAATTACATCTCTTGAAACACCGCCCAGGACCACAAAATCTGAGAAACAATCCATTAAGGAATTGCGTTTATATCTGTATGTGTTGTCTCTCATTTCTACCTTCACTGTCTCAGGGTAAAGGGAAGAGGGAAGGAACACTTCCTTGCATTTTCTTGGTTGCCACTGATGACATCTGGCTTTTGTGATTCCTCGGTCATCATGATGGTTCCCAACTTTCTCCAGACTCAGCAGAATGAAGGCGTAGATAGGAGCGCGCATGGGAAGAGTAGGAGAGGATAAAAAGAGAGAGGACACGTGATAGTGCTGCTTTGAGATGATGCTAAGCATCAACTGAGAAGTCACCATGAATCCTCTTGGAAGGCTGCATCAGAGCAAAAACTGTGTAGCAGCCAAATGATCTCAAATACCCACAGGTTTATCACTTTCTAATACAAGCATCAATATAATTACTTGTTTTTTTCAATGCCTTCCTTTTGTGTCCTGGGCCAGGTCTAAAAAGTTTCAGTCCTTCATTGAGAGCTGCCTAGTGAAGAACCACAGCCAGAGACCAACCACGGAGCAGCTGATGAAGCACCCCTTCATCCGAGACCAGCCCAACGAAAGGCAGGTCCGCATCCAGCTCAAGGACCACATCGACAGGACTAAAAAGAAGCGAGGCGAGAAAGGTAAGTGGAGGAGCAATGCTCCGGGGCAGTCCTTGACCTCTGCCATGTGCTTGGAGATCCTCAGGGCAGACCAAGGTGCATCCGTGTGGGCGAAACGTATGGGTAGAAGAGGGAAGGCAAAGAGGACTGGGCTGCTCATGTCTCAGTACCGGTTTCCCTTACTCAGACGGCCAAGTTTGTTCTCAAACTGGTTGAGTTAAATAAGTGTGGTGCTTCTGTGTGACCGTGCTTCATGCGGTTTTGAGATCAGATTGTTTTGATTTGATTCCTCTCAGTCATTGGAACGAATATCCATAAAAAAAAAATTGATGTTCATACAAAGCCTATGGGTGATTGCAATATTTTTTACCCTTTTATCGTTTCCTGATGAAAAAATGGTGTCTTTTTTTCTTTTTTTCTTTTTTTTTTGTCCAGGTGGCAATTTCCACATGGAACATTTAAGTTTTGATTCATTGAAATATGTGTATAAAATTTACGTCTGCATATATACATTCTGGCAGGTGGGAGGGAGAAGTTACTATGCTGAATTTTCCCCAGCTCACCTATTTCATGCCAAGTCTGTTGATCTACATGACATTCATGGCTGCCCCAGTTGTGCCAGTGAACATCTAGATAAGACCCTTACCCCAAAGCAATTCTGTTGACAAGGAATAACCTATTAAACTGAATGTTTTTAGTGAACTCTCCAGGCCCTATCGAAGCCCTCTGCAGGGAAGATCAGATAGCCGAAGAAACTTATTCAAGTATCAGCTGCTTGAGAACTGGATTTTAATTTAAGAGCTCATTTGTAGAATCCAGCAAATTGATATGTCACTATTTCTCTTCTTATTGGTAGCTATTAATTTTTCATGTGTACCTTCCAGCCCCTTGTAATAGATTTCACTACAATCAAAACAATAAAGTCGGATCCCAGTGAAGTATTAAATGTGTTTAGTCTGGCAAATGAAGGTTGGACCCTAGAGATGGAGAGTAATTGCATAAATGCAAGCCTTTCTTTTACTATCATTCCCTTCATCCAATAAAGATTATATCCCAATAGAAATCACAATATGTAGCACAATGTTGCAGTTGGGCTTTTATGTAGATGTTTTCATTGCCTGGAAAATTCATGGATTTGCATAGGAAGAGCATAAGTTTAGGGAGAGAGGAGCTGGTGCCTTCAGAGCCAGAGTTAAATCCCACCTTCCAGCGCCTGTGCTTCCAAGAGCTTGTGGCGTACCTCCCTCTGAAGAACCCTCCTGTAGAAGGGGGTCACTTGCTGTCATATGGGGATAAAATCTTATTTTATGGGTCTTTACATTGAGTGTCTTTGGTTCTTGGGTCCGTTGCCTGCTGTGCTGGTGATGCCTGTGGCGCTCCGTACGGGATGCAGCCCATTCCCAACCAGCACCCAGGGAGACCACCCATGTTTACCTGGCCTCGCAGCCCCCTGTGTGAACAGAAAATGCGGAGAAATAATGCTGCTTATTCTTTGCCATGTGAGAAAAAGAGAGTTGTCTGTTCTGCCTTCAGAGCTCTGGGACTTTCAACCGCTGGAAAAACAAATTTGAGTCCAGCAAAGGGCACTGATGAGCAATTCTGTTCCTAGATGAGACAGAGTACGAGTACAGTGGAAGTGAGGAGGAGGAGGAGGAAAATGACTCCGGAGAGCCCAGGTAAGAGTCAGCATTTCATATCTGCCCTTATATATCTTTAAATCTGTATGAAATCAGCTTGGATTACAGGCTCATGAGAAGTAGAAATGGAAAAAGGACAGTTTGAGCACTGTGGTGCCGTCGTGGGGACGTGGGTATTTAGATGTGGGAAAAATGGGAGATAAAATTAAAGAAGGCTTTCATTTCAGTCGAGAAGTACTTTTTTTCAGTCACGGTTGATTTTTTTTCAGGACGACTCCTTAAAATGCGGTTCCTTGCATCCACGTGTAACTCCCTATTTCCATGTAACTTTTCCCCATGAAACCTCCCCAGTGCTGCTGCAAGCACGGTGGGGCTGGAATTTTCTTTCTTCAGTGACATTTTTCAAAGCCATTGTAATTAGTATTGGGTTCTTCCATTATTTCACTGAGATAATGTAGTATATTTTAATAGCTGGTAGTGATTCATGCTGAACGCGCTTTGTGAACAGCTAAATATAGTGTGTGCCACTGCAGCACAAGAGGCTTTGGTTAGAAACTTAATGTAAAGGAAACCTTTGGCAAACAAATTGCTGGTGAGCCATGCCCTGACGCTTGTGGTCCCTCCATCCGCTGCCACCCAAGCTCTGTTGGATGTTGGGGTGCTGCCGGGATGAGCCATGTTGGGAAACCACACAGAAGGTGTGGCGTAAGGATGCGGGAGGGGATGTTCTCTGACGCTTCTCTCCCATCCAGCTCCATCCTAAACCTGCCCGGGGAGTCGACGCTGAGACGGGATTTCTTGCGGCTGCAGCTGGCCAACAAGGAGCGGTCGGAAGCGCTGCGCCGGCAGCAGCTGGAGCAGCAGCAGCGGGAGAACGAGGAGCACAAGCGGCAGTTGCTGGCCGAGAGGCAGAAGCGGATCGAGGAGCAGAAGGAGCAGAGGCGAAGGCTGGAGGAGGTAACTGGCCAGAGTTGAGCCACAGGCTGGCAAAGGCTGGTTTTGGGTGAAACAGCAGGATTTTTTTGGTGGCAGGTCCCAAGTGAGTGGTCTCAGCCTGCTGTAAGAGGATCACGCCCTAACCTCTCTAGTGGGTAACCCCAAGTGTTTTGTCCCACTGGACAGCCCACCCCTGGTTCCTGCTTTTTGTACACCAGCCCCCAGCCACTCTCCTCACTGCAGTAAGCATTGCCGGCTCTCGTGAAGGTAATAGAGCTGCTTTGCTATAAATAAACCCTTGAAATACCACGCTTAAAAGGATCCCTGGAACTGCTGAGCAGAGGTATCACCCCCGATGTTGGGGTGACAGCCATGTTCAGGTGAGGTGGGCAAAAACTCTTACTGTTCCAGGCATCTATCAAGTTCATTATTGCTCTTTGCTGCTGTGGACTGTTATGGTTAATAAGAAGCTGAATGGCTCCATTTGCCCAGATCCGTGTGCCACTTGTGTCCCCTTTAATCCCCAATTTCAACTTTAGTCCTTCCAGTCCCTGCCAATTACAGTTTTCTCTGGCAGGGGAGGGGCAGATGCCTGCCTGACTTGTGCAATGATCCATACGTGCCCCGAAGCATAAGATTTCATTACCCTTGTCTTAACATACCAGCTACAAATACGATCGGTCATAAAATTATCCACCCCATTTAAAATCCAGCTGCAGGATTTGACCGGGTGACTTTGGGTGTCTCTGAGATGCACAGCCTGGTTGCATTCTCCCTGCAAAGTGGTTTAGCTCTTGGTTCCTGGGTTACAGAAATCCACCAAAGAAGAATAGGGGGGTTTCTCCGTTTTGGGGGACTTTTGATGTGGTTTTGCTCAAAGAAACCCATTGCCTCGCACTGAGCCCATCACAAGTGTCTCATTGAAGGGTGACTACGTTAAGGGTAATTAAATTAGCTTGCGAAGACGTCATTGATGTGTCTGAGAAAAGGACTTGCAGTAAAAGGGCCATTAGTGCAGCCACCCCCTTAATTTGCATGAGCTAGAGAGTCTCTTAGATATAACTTGATTCTCAGTGTGCTGGGTAATGCCCCCAGGCCAGGGGCGCAGACAGGAAGGAATTTCAAGCAGCTGATGGTGATGATGATGGTGATGGTGTGGGGCCCCTCTTCGAGGTGGTCCTCTGAGCCCCTCCGGGGCAAAACCCGACAGGGGCGACTCCCAGGCAGAGCATTTTTTCAGTCTGGTAAATATGTAGGTTGTCAGAGCACAGAGCATCACGCGTTCAATACGTTGTAGGTCAGGCTTTGCTTGCCTCCTGCTCCCCCCCGCCCCCTGCCCTCACAAAGGCAGCGAGATGCTTTGAGAGAGGAGGGGGCTTGCACGTGAGCGGTGTTGCCCCCGTTGTACCCCGAAATCCCTTGCCCCAGCAGATGTGAGGACTGTGGTAAGGCGGGCTGGCTCTGCCTTTGTCCCAGCCTGCTTGCTGCAAGCGGTACAAGAGCAGAACAACAGCAGAATAAAAGCAGACACCAGATTAGCTGCAATCCTGTAATGAATACAATGCTTGCTGCTGTATTAATATCTTCTCTTCCCGTAGAAGAAAATTGTTCTCTCTCTTTGCCACTTCCCAGGCAGGTTTTGAATGGAGGACTAATCCTCTTGCTAAGCTGGCGAGCTCTGCCCTGAGCTACAGAGGCTCTGTCTTGAGGGGCCAGGCTGTGTACAGCCCCCTCCTCTCCCCAGGCTGTGCTGGTCCCTCCGTCCTTTCCCCCATGTCATTACAAGCTAATGCCACCATAGCCAGGATTTAAAATCGATGCCACCATATCTGGTGGCTCTCACAGCCCCCCTGGGCTCTTCATCCATCGCCTTCTTCCCAGCTGCCTTGCAGTTTTCAGACCTGAATTAGAAGGGAGAGATTTGCTGGGGCAAAGCCGGCGAAGAGGTTCTCCTGCCATATCAGAGAACTGGGGGAAGAAGAGGCTTCATCTGCCCTCCCCAGCACTGGTCCACCAGTATGATCCACCATGGGTATAGCCAGGATTAGGGCAGAGCAAGCAGGTGTTTGCTGGTGGCAGTGATCTTCTCAGGTGCCCATCTTCTCCAGAAGGTCCATCTAGTCAGGTTCAGTCTCACCTGCACCTCCAGCCACAGAGTGAAATGAGCTCTCTCCTCACTGTTAGAACATCGTTTGCGTGGCAAGGAAGAAACGTAGCCAAGTTGCTATGGTGAGGATTAAAGAAGAAGTCCTTGAGGAGGTACAAACCTTCTCTTGCAAACGCAGTGGGTTGTGGCAGTGGTTAGGAGGGACGCTCCCCGGCGTGACCAGCTGCAAGGTGTAGTGTCTCTGCTCTGGGCTGCTGTAGGAGAACCAGAAAAATAGCAGAGGCAGAGATTAACAAACAGAAAGTTTTGTTGCTGCTGCAGGGAGTGGGCTAGAGGAGCCACACGGGCAGCTTTGAGCTTCTTCCTCTTGAGCTTCTTGCCCTGGAGAGGTCCCAGTGTCCGTCCTGGGGACAGATGCTCCCTCTGCCCAGGGACATGGGAGGGGTTTGTACCACCAGGGCTGTCCCAATGTTTCCAGCACAGCCAGCCAGCAGTGGATACAGTTTGGTCTTTATGTCCTTCTCATGTATTTAGGAGCAGGAAGCATCTGATGGCCAGACAGAGGTACCAAACAGCAGCTGTCAGAGCTGTCCTGAGTTTGGTATCACTGCCCGGAGGCACCCCAACACATTCCATCTATGTCACTGCAGTTGTGCTCCTGAGAGTATAGAGTCATCTATGACTATGGTTCGAGTTAAAAGGGACCTTAAAGATCATACCAACCCCCTGCTCTGGGCAGGGACCTCTTACCAGACCAGGTTGCTCAAAGCCCCATCCAGCCTGGCCTTGAACCCCTCCAGTGATGGGGCAGCCACAGCTTCTCTGGGCAACCTCTTCCAGTGTCTCACCACCCTCACAAGTAAAGAATTTCTTTCTGGTATCTAATCTAAATCTCCCCTCTTTCAGTTGAAAACCATTCCTCCTTGTCCTGTCGCTCCACTCCCTGATAAAGAGTCCATCCCCGTCTCTCTTGTAGGACCCTTCAGGACTGGAAGGGGGTATAAGGATATTGCTCCAGCTCTTGTATCCGTCACATCCAAAGGCTTCAGCAGCAGCCAGGCAGTTACCTTTTGGCCTCTGCTTTTTCCTACTCTAGTTTTGCACTATCTTCAGTTTCTGAGTCTTTGCTCTGGAGTTGTTTTGGTTAATGGGGGCATGTTTCTTCCATGCTTCTTTATGGTCTGACTAAGATGGGGTGTGCCTCCAATAGGCACCACAGTACGAGCAGATCTCAGGGAGGAGAGGCCAGTGGAAGGCTCAAATTACTGAATTTTCAAAATAACGTTGACCTTTAAAACCCAATAGAGCATCCGGGACAAATAAACACTTGGAGCTGGTGGCTTTTGGGGCTCTGAAGTCAGCCTGTTTAGTACTGCCAGGCGTATTACTGTGTTTATAGAGAGTTCTGACTCATCCTCAGACGCCGTGAAGGTGGCCGGGCTGAGCGAGCGCAGCACCAAAAGGATTGACTTCAGAGGATGCCAAGCTCAGAAATGCCTGGAGTCAATTTGTACTGGAGATGCACAGCAAAAGAGCTGGAGAAAGGCTGTTAGTGGTGTGACTGGTCCATCCCTCTGTCAGAGCAGACCCTCCAGTAGATTTGCTGGTGTTTTTCCAATCTTGTTTTTAAATACTGCCAGGGAAAAGAGCTCCTACCATTTCTGTTCTCTCACCCAGCAGAGCTCATGATGAAGGAATCCTGTTTCTTCGGTCATCTTGATCTTCCTTATGCAGGATTTCTAAACCTCTTGCAAAGTACCTCTTGTTTTAAGGCCTGTTTGGGGAAACCCACCCTCTCATAGTGTTGCTGCGGCAATAATATCAAATGCATACCTAACAAAGTCAAGTGAGGAGGTCTGCTGGTGGTCTCCTGATGCACCATCATGCTGCCCCCGAGACCTGCTGCCATCCTTTGCGTCCCTCCTTGCATCTGTCAGCCACTTGGGTCCCCTTTCTCAACAGCTGACCAATTTCCTTCTTTAAGGCTGAACCTTCTTCCAAGCAGCCGGAGAGATTTGGATTTGCAGCTGTCTTTAATTGCGGTGGAAGTAAAAATCCCCGAGCTAGCTCTGAAACCGGGGCCTTCATGGGAGCAGAGTTGCAGCTTTGTTTCCCCTCGTGCAGAAAGTTGGTCTCATGAATTCAAAACATGCACCAGAGCTAACTGCAAGAAATAAAAAGAAAAAACCCACCCAAATTATAGATCTAAATATCAGTAGATCAAATAGCACTAAGGAAAATATTTTTGTAAAGCAGAAGGGTGAAGAGGCTTGAATGTGTTTCAATTTTTCCCTGTATATACATATATTAGATATATATAGTTCCCTAATAAACCCTCCATTTGTTGCTGGCACAGGATGAGCCTTACTGCACCAGTTTAACCACCAAAACTCCAGTCAAGCTGTAGGAATAACACGTCTCCCGGTCAGGAGCATTACTGGGGATCCTGCAAGACAAATCTCTGTGAGGACCCCTTGGCAGCAGAGGGCAGATGCCCTCAGGGAGGTGTTTTTTTACATAACCTCATTTTTCCACCGTGTTGTGGTTATATATATGTTGGTTTTTTTTCCTTTGTAGGTATAATACAAAGGTCGGATCCCTACAGGGGGACACACACTGCAAATCTAAGCACCTTGCTGTTTGGATGTGAGGTTTCGTTTGGTGCAGTTATAGAGCTGGGTGTTCAGGGGATAAAAAATAGCTGTAGCTCCTTTATATGTTAAGCAGCAGAAGACTGTCTGCTGGAAACTCGTATAAAGCAATGCAAAAAAATTTCCGGCAATTAATTCTAGATAAACTTAGCCTAGCTAACATAGTGGTTGGTGTTTTCTTCTGCATGTGCAGGTGTCATCTGGCTTGTAGGAATATGGATTTTTTTATGGTTAGGGTGGTTTTTTTATCAGAGTTAGGTTGATGGTTGGACTTAGATGATCTTAAAAGTCCCTTCCAACCTAGACAATTCTGTGAATCTATGATTTTCATTAAGATGATGGCCTCCTCGCAGTGGTATTGTACGTGAGGGCACTGCAATGGTCTCAGCAGCAGTCCTGGACCCATTTCCAAGGAGAACTGCATTACAGCAGCTCCCATAGTACGGGTACATGCTAAGCCTTATGTCTCTCTAGCTTTTCTTTGGTTAGAAATCATGTAGAACTCATAATTTGTGAAGCATGAGCCTTTTCCTGCATGGAGCATCCCTTCCCAGTGATCCCAACTAAAAGCTCCGGTGACAGTTCAGAGCGTATCAGATCCCTGTTTGCCGTGGTGGGAAGTTCTGACCCAGTTTCTTTACCGGTGGGAAACACCTCTCTGCTCCAGCACTTTGGTGTGTCACAAAAGACGATGTTCCAGCCGCTGTCACTCTTTCCCTGGTGGCTCAAATATATGAGCCTGTCACAACAATGCCACTGCCTAGAACATTTGTTTTCATTTGTCGCTTGAAATTCCCCTGCCACTTGTTTGCTGGGTCATGCTCATGTTGGGGAGCAGCAGCCAAAGTTTCCAGGAGCCTCTCGTAAGTCTCTGTCCCTCTCCCAGCTCACCAGGTTCATGGATCGGCTTCAGTCCTCCCGTCGCTTGTAGTCCCAAGTGCATCTGCTCTAGAGAAGTGAGCTTGCTCCTTTCAAGTCCTTGTTTCGTGCCAGGCCTCCAAGGGCCTTCCCACCAGAGGTTTTGCCTTCATGTGTCTTCCCTCATCAATATTTAGAACCTGTCATTTCTAGCGCGGTGCAAATAAGATCCCATTCTGGCTTACAAGCAGATACATATAGCTTTACCTGCAGAGTTATATAAATGCAGTCCTAATTAATTGGTGCTCTTGATTGCATGAATAATAGATCTGGACAGTGTAAATACACACAAGTAGGTTCAGGCTTGGAGAAACGTGGGAAGTGTGCATTTGCAGTTGGAGAGGGGAGGGCAGAAAATAGGAGAAAAGGAGGCAAATAAAGAGAGATTTTTTAATCTCTCTATTTATTTGTGTGGTTTGGGGTTTTTTTGCTTCCTACATGCACTTTCCACATGCAGTTTTCAGCTGCGTCTCACTGAGCAACTTTAAACTGGGTCCCCATCATACCGGTGCTGCTTGGCACTGGTATGAGCGGAGGCAGAGAGGGAGATGGAGGGGGGACACTGCTGGAGGCTTCGCCCACCACTCCACATTGCCAGGTCCTCTCCAGATGATAGCCAGCTGTCTGAGCATGGCCATACAGCTGAGTGTGCCAGGAGGCGGTGCAGACTTTTGCTGAAGGTGCTCATAATGTGACCATGACAAATGACTTGCTGATAATGTGACCTGACAAAAACGCTGTTGAGCTGGAGGGAAGCTCTCTGCTCCTGGCCTCCATAAATGGATGTATTTCAGCTCAAAAAGCCTGGCTGCGGCAGGGTGAAGAGGTCCTTTAAATCTCCTCCAGAAGAGCATCAAGCCTGGCTTTGAAAGAAAACTGTGCTGGGGAGGGCTCAGTTCCCAGCTCCTGGGGTTAAATATGGCTTTTCGGTGTGGAAATGGGCTTCTGGCTGGGGGTCCCCTGGAAGGATGGTGGTGCACTGCTCCCTCCCTGGGAAAAACGCTTTTGTCTCCTTCCTTGGTGGGCTTTGGCTTTGCTCGCCTGCTGGATTGGGAATAAAGGCCAGTTGGGTGATTTTTATTGAAGAAATAGCTGTGGCGTTCAGGGTCTTGGTTCCCGCCAGCCAAGCCCAGCCCACACAAGCATTATGTGCTTTATTCAGGAGCGTGCTATTTTAACTTCAAGAAACCCCGACATTAAAACCCACCCCAAAACCAGTGCGGTACACCCTGTGATTGGAAGTTGTGGGTATGGGTAACACTCAACCCATTAGGCAAAATATCTGTGCTTCAGCAGGCAGTGACCATCACCAGCAGGAGGTGACCACCTAAGGAGGTCAAGGACCGCTGGTGAAGCTGAGAAATCCCATGTATTACCATCACTGCTGCAGCGTTACCATGTCCTGGTGGTGTATCTTCTCCAATTTGTAGACACCCCCCCCTACAAACAGCTCCACATTCATGTTGTGCTCAGAGAGGACAAGCATACGTGGGGAGTAACACATGGATCCCCAGCTTACGTGGGCAGCGCGAGTGACTGCGCCTGGCGTGGGACACGCCAGAGTCTGGAGCTGGCAGGTTATTTCAGGTTGGATGTGATTTATGGGGTTTTTTTTCCTTTCCCGGAGGAGAGCGGGACAGCCCTGGTAAATATGGCTTATAGGTGGCACTAAAGCTGTGCTGCAGCTGGTTAAGGTTAGAGGAAAGCAGCAGAATTCCTGCAGAAGGGTGGCTGTGGATGAGAAGGTAGCAGCAAGGCAGGCGATGGTTCCTCCCTACATTGAAATGTGGGGGTGTCTTTAAACGTCTGTTAAAATATCTGTAAGTCTATCTATAGATACATCTGTCTTTATAGGTATCTATCTATAGAATCATAGAATGGTCCAGGGCAGAAGGGACCCCTGGGGTCACCTACTCTGACCTCCCCACAGTCGGCAGGGACACCTCCAACTAGTCCAGGTTGCCCAGGGCTTCATCGAGCCTCCCCTTGAATCTCCAGGAAAGAGGCCTCAACCACCTCCCTGGACAACCTGTTGCAGTGGTCCACAACCCTCAGAGTAAAGAATCCCATCTAAATCTGCTCTTCTCCAGCTTGAAGCCATTGTCCCTCGTCCTGTCACTGCAGGCTTGTGTAAACAGCCTTATTGTAGCCCCCTTCAGAACCTGGAAGGCTGCTCTTAGGTCTCCCCAGAGCCTCCTCTTCTCCAGGCTGAACAACCCCAGCTCCCTCAGCCTGTCCTCGTAGCAAAGGTGCTCCAACCCCCTGATCATTCCCATGGCCCTCCTCTGGACCCGCTCCATCAGGTCCATGTCCTTCCTATCTTTAGGGCTCCAGACCTGCACACAGGATTCCAGGTGAGGTCTCACCAAAGCATACATATAGATACATACTATAGATACATCTGTCATTGTAGGTATCTATCTATAAATATATCAATAGATAACTGTATCTAGCGAGACAGAATCATAGAGTCATAAAACGGTTTGGGTTGGAAGGGACCTTAAAGATCATCCAATTCCAAGCCCCTGCCATGGGCAGGGACACCTCCCACCAGACCAGGTTGCAAAGTAGAATATAGAATATATAACAGGGTATAATAGCTATAATAGATATCTAATAGAGTAAATCTGTTAGATATATATTATAAATATACATATTAGAGATGGATCTTTTGTATTAGAGACTATAGAGATAGATCTACATAATATCTCTATAGATAGGTAGATATCTGTAACAGGAATAGCTATGTCTGTAGAAGACCTCTCTAGAGACAGATCCCTATAGATAGGTATCTATTCTAGGAATAGATGTCTCTATAGAAAGTATCTTTGGAGAAAGATCTCTCTGGATAGATATGAAATCCATCTGTATATATGGTGCAGGTTTACTGCAGCACAGCAGTTCCAAGGGGATGCATTTTTGTCTCCAGCCAGCTCAGCCTTGGGCAGAGCCACCATTTCCAGCTCCAGCCTTCCACGCCTGGCATCACCAGCCCCTCCGGTGGCCACTACAGTCTGCTCAGCTGCTGTGGGGGTGAACAAAAACAAACAAAAAGTGAGGAAAAAGGAGAAAAAAGGCAACTTGCTGAAGCCTAAGCCTCTCCATCAGCCCTGCATGTGTGTGTTGGCCCCGGTAGCCAATATTGGCATTTGAGTGCCCTCTGCCGATGCGGCGGCTGCGGGGCTGCCCTGCAGAGCAGCCTGGTGGCCAAGTATTGCAGCAGCTGGCCCCACACTGGGGGAGCAGGGCGGTTGGGGGAGTTGTGGTGGGTTAAAAGCAAGGAGTGTGGGGGCTGTGGGTGTCACCTGGGTGCCCAGCCTGCCCTGAGGGGGCTCACAGGTCATCATCACCCCAAAATGCCCTGGGTTGCTGTGGGCAAAGATGCTGTAGAGCTGAGCGAGCAGGGATGTGACCCAGGTGGCAGGGCCCTGGGGGTGGCCTGAGGCTGGCAAGAGAAGTTCAGTTTTCCTTTAAAAAGGAAAAATCCTTGGGTTTTGGGTCTTGTCTGAGACCAGAAGCTGAGAGGGGTGGACTACAGAGAGAATTAGAGGCCTGAAGCATCTCTCTTATGAGGAAAGGCTGAGGGACTTGGGGCTTTTTAGTCTGGAGAAGGCTAAGGAGGGGGGATCTGATCAACACCTATAAATACTAAAAGGGTGGGTGTCAAGGGCCAGTCTCTTCAGTGGTGCCCAGTGACAGGACAAGAGGTAACGGGCACAAACTTGTACATAGGAAGTTCCATCTAAACATGAGGAGGAACTTGTTCACTTTGAGGGTGGCAGAGCACTGGAACAGGCTGCCCAGAGAGGTGGTGGAGTCTCAATCTCTGGAGACGTTCAAAACTCTCCTGGACAAGTTCCTGTGCAACCTGCTCTAGGAGGACCTGCTTTGGCAGCGGGGTTGGACGAGATGATCTCCAGAGGTCTCTTCCAACCCCATATCATTCTGTGATTCTGTATGTGTTCCTCTATTTGTGGGCAATAGCTCTCCCAGCACCTTCGCTCATCCTCACAGGTGTATTTGGAGCTGAGACTTAAGTTCCCCATAAGTGATGGGCTCTTGGGATGAGCCCCCTCTGCCCTCTGTGTCCGGGGTCTAATGTGACCCCAACATCTGGGCACAGGACAATGCACTGCCTGGGTGGGAGAAGAAATGGGAGTTGCATGCATGATCCAGCACTGGCTTGGAGGATGCTGTGGGTTCTCTGTAGCCAGTGCTGGGTACCAGAGCATGTGAGGATGGGGTGGGATCAGCAAGCTCTTCTACCACCCCAAACGGACCTGCCTGCTGATGCGGCCTCTCCTCAGGCGAGTGGGAGCATTGCAGGTCACTGAGCAAGCTGACTCCCCAAAAAAGCTGAAAAAAAGAACTTTGAGCTCCCGGGGAGAGGAGTGGGGGCGCTGACCTGTACCTCCCGCCCCCCACAGCAGCAGAGGCGGGAGAAGGAGCTGCGGAAGCAGCAGGAGCGGGAGCAGCGGCGGCACTACGAGGAGCAGATGCGGCGGGAGGAGGAGCGGCGGCGCGCGGAGCACGAGCAGGTAACCCACTGGGAGCAGGGTGATCGTCTTCAGTGCAGGTTCCTCTTCCTCTAGGCAGAGATTTTCTTGTAAACACTTGTGTTTCTTACCACTTCAGAGCAAATTGCTTAATTGTTAGCGCCGCGTGTGTCGCTTTCCACTGCTTGTCATTTACTGCCATGTGGATCCACTTGCTTGCCCACAGGTGTGGAGATACTTGATGCAGGTTTTTCCCACCCACAGGTTCCTGGGGTGGGGTTTTGTTGTGTTCCCCGTTAATTTTTGCTTTTTCTCACTTTATTTTTCATTCACCCTTTGCCCTGGGTGCTCCCTTGTAGAGTGGTGGACACCCCAGGCTCTTTGGGCAGGGATGGAAGGAGGGTGCCAGGGCTGATTGACCGGTGTCAGTTCTCGGGTGGGATGGGTAGCGGGTGCCCACCTCATTCTCCTTCCTCCTGGGAAATACTGCCTCTTTTACCTTCTCTCTCTTTTTCCTTTGATCCCTGCTGCCCATGCCTCCAGGAGTACATCAGGCGACAGTTAGAGGAGGAGCAGAGACAGTTAGAGATCCTGCAGCAGCAGTTGTTGCAGGAGCAAGCGCTACTTCTGGTAAATAGGAAGCCCCCGGCCACGCTTGCCGCTTTCTGCCCGTGTCGTGTCCGCATGTGCCCACCCTCTACCCATGTCCCCCGGGTCTCTACTGCTCTGCCGAGACGTGGGGGACACCGTGGCTGCCAGCATGGCTGGTCCTGTGGCCGGGTCCCCTCGTGGTGCATGACTCCTCTCTCCCTTCATCCCTTCTGTGGCATCGGCATGCTCGTGCCAGAACAACCCTCTTTGTCACCCCGTAATTCCAAAGGTTGTTGGCAGCATCTTGGAGCGTGGTTGAGCTGTCGTGTGTCTGCATCCGGCAAACCCACCCTCCCATGTGGGTTTCCATATTGTGAGGGAAGGCTTTTGTTTGAATTTCCTCACAGGAGCACTGTATATTCCCTCTCATGCTCTTTGCATTCTAGATGTCCTCTTTTTTTGTTGAGTTTGGTTTTGAGTTTTCCTTTCATGTGCTGGTAGCTGTTACTCTCACTGTGTTTTCTTTTAATCTGCATGGATTATTCTGTTTCTCTCCTGCTATTAATTGTATTTACGGAAGAGAAAAACCATCACACAAGCCCTTGCCTATTCAAAAGGCCCTTTCAAAATAATTTACTCTTTAAACCACACAGAGCTGTAGGGATTCAGAAGGATCATACAGTTGGCTCTGCTGCAGGGCCCTTTCCACACACAGTAAATTGGTCCTACAGAGGACTTGGCTTCAGTTGGATTTGTCTGACTCGGTGGTGTTTGGCACCTCATTGGATTGATGTTTTGTTCTTCCCATCTGGAAAAATCTGGGCAAAGTCAATGATAGCTCATAAGGGGACGTCTGAGCCCTCATGGTGGGTTTCACAGTGTTTCCCTGGCTGGCACCCCCCAATACTCTGAATTTGCTGGCTCTGTCCTCCCAGCCATCCCTCCTCCAGGGATGCTTCGGAGCTCAGTTCCCAAAGCCTTCCCAAACAGTGAGCTTTGCCAGAAAACAGCCTTTTGGATACTCGGGCCCCGTTTTCCCCCCAAAGGGATAAATCTGCAGTTTGTAGCCCTGTGTTTATGCTCTGGACGGGCAACCGTGTGACTGTGCTTTCTCCTGGGTAGGAGTATAAGCGCAAGCAGCTGGAGGAGCAGCGGCAAGCGGAGAGGCTGCAGAGGCAGCTCCAGCAGGAGCGGGACTACCTGGTGTCCCTGCAGCAGCAGCAGCAGCAGCAGCGGCAGGACCAGAGGCCAGCAGAGAAGAAACCCCTCTACCATTACAAAGAAGGGATAAATGCCAGTGAGAAACCCGCATGGGCCAAGGAGGTAGGTGAGAGCGAGGAGCGTGGCGATGCTTGCCTGCATCCTCAGGGCTGGGCAGGCATTTTGGTCCGAAATATGAACAGCAGATTGCTCTCTGCTGGGTTGGCCTCCAGCAGATGCCATTAGCTGTGCTGGAAGCACTCCCAGTTCAGTGCAACGTGTCTGCATGTACGTTTGTGCAAGACAAGAGAGTGGTGGAAGGAGATTTTTCCATGGGGTCTTGGAAGGAGGAGGATGGATCCCTCCTGGAGGGGTTCAGCCGTAGCTGGGGGCTTGGGGACGTGCCAGGAGCTCCCAATGCTCCTTCCTGGTCTGCTGGAAGACAGAGGTGAATGCAGAGGATGGTTGTACAGGGTTCTTTGCTGAGCACTAATTCAGTTCCCCATAATGAAATGGGGACCAGACGGCATTTTCTCCCATGCTCAGAACTGTATCTCTTTGGGTTACACTTCTTTCCTGATTTTCAGGAAGGCAAGCCACAATGCCAATTTTCCTTTTTTTTTTTCCCTCTAGCAAAAAGAGGGAATTGTTGTAGCAATTTCTGAGATCTTGAATATTAATTATTGCCTGGCTGAACAGTCTTGAAAATATGAAGACATGCATTGTCTGCAACGTGGTTTAGGGATCATGTGCAAACACTTTCTTTCTCCTTAATTTCTTTGCGGTGGCTCCAGTAAGACTGGTCCCCGTTCTTGCTATTAATTTTTGTAAAAGTTCTTTGTGTTTAGTTGGTTTAATTTTGTAACCCTACTCCTGGGCAGAAAGATCTTTTAATAACTCGGCTATTCTTTGTACTAAGCAGGATCCCTGCTCTGCTGCCAGATGTCTGGCACCCTCTAGTCCTGGCAGAGATGCGTTGTGCATCCAACATGCAGCTGTCTCCTGGTCTCTCCTCTTTACAGCCCCCAGCTGCATCCACAATACCTGCAAGCATCAAATACTCCAGAAATTCCATCAGCTACCCATTGCTAAGCACAGGCCAATAATACCACCAGTTCTTAGCCTTTCTAAACCACCGCAAAGATAGATGTGGGTGTCAAAAAACTCTTTCTACATCTTTATGCTCCCTTGGGTTTCTCCTTCATTCCTTTCCCATTTGGTCTTCAGCGTCTTTTGGTGGCCGTGTGCCAGCCAATGTATTTTCACAGAGCTGGAGCATCGTTCTCCAGCCCTCCCAGTGGAAGAAGAAGTTTGATAAGTGGGTCTGCAGAGATGTTCCAGATGTGCTGAGCTGCCTCTGATGGGGAGAGGCTTCCACCTGGGTGGTGCCTCTGCAGCTTTGTGCAGAACTGGGTCTCTCGTGTCCATCTGCAGAAATGCTGAGAGTAGGTAGCAGGCAGGAAAAAGGGAGTAAACTCTGTCTTTTGTTGCCTGGTTTTAAATAAATTCTCTAGCACGATGCTAAAGTGCCTCTGGTGCTGTCTTCAAAACTGTAACGAAGATATATAACAAGGACTCTTATTCTTTATCTGGGGTGAAGGAGGAAAGTGCTGGATTTAGCTTTCTATTTCAAACACAAAGGCCTGTTTCTTCTCCCTCATGTCTTGTGGGGGTGTCTGGCAGGCTGCCCACAGCCTGCATCAGTTTGGGAGGAGAGAAGCCTTGTTTCCCCTCGGGGTGGGGATAATTTGGGAGCGGGGTGTCTTTTATACCCCCTGGAGAAATTGGCTGAGCCTCCAGGATAATTCCTGCTGGGGCTTTGAGCAACCTGGTCTGGTGGGAGGTGTCCCAGCCCAGGGCAGGGGAGTTGGAATTAGATGATCTTTAAGGTCCCTTCCAGCTCTAACCATTCTGTGATTCTACAGATTGATGTCTTTTGATGCTGTCACTGGAAGCAGGGTCCTGGGATATGTACAATGTGAATAACAGCAGCAGAACATGGCCTCATACCCTGTGCTGAAATCATGGGGAAGATGAGGTTTCCTGTTGTTTGAGAACATCTCCAGCTTCCACCAGTTTAGCTCTCCAAACTATTTATTCTTTACCTGTGTCATCCTGTCTGGTTTCTACTGAAATGCCCAAAGCATCAGCTGTGGCATCTTTTTGCTCTTGGGAGCAATAGTTTGATGTATTACCTAGACACAAAACCCTTGGGAACTTCCCCAAACTACTCCTCTCACCTCTATCCCGCATTTTATCTACTGCAGAGTCCCACTTTGAGCAAAATGCAGCTATTTTGCTGCCTATATTGAAGTACCGTCCTTGCTGGCTATACAAATAGACTTGTGCTGATACTTAATTAGCCTGCCATGGTTCTTGCTGTAGTTAAGCAATTTCCATACCCAACCCATGCATGCTAATTTAACAGAAATATCGAGACTTTGCTTTCCTTTGGGAACAAGGCAAAGACAAGTCTGGCGCTCAGCCTACAATTTCTGGAGGCTCTGCGGGGCTTATTGGGATATTTCCTGGGGATTTTGTGTGATGTCCCATACTGTCCTTGTTTGTATGCTCTTTGGTCTCAAGTCTTCTCCCTCAGGACCTTGATCACCATAACTGAGTTCTCTTTGTGCCTCTCTGCTTTTCATACCTCTCCCTTATGCACTTATTTTCCCACCTCACTCGTCTTCACATGGTGACTCCAAGACCCTGCAGACATGGGATAAAGTGTAAAGGTGGCTGCTCACGTTGCCGTTGTGTCCCCTTGTCCCTTAGGACTGGCCTGTTAGTGAAGACAAAGGTCTGGGATATGAGCTGGCTGCACTGCATCTTTCATAGCTTCCCCAGAGCACAGTCAAGGATTTCTCCTTTTTTAGGCTAAACAAAACAGTCTGATCAAATATTCCCACCAAGACACATGGATGCCCGTCCTCATCTGCTGTCTACTCATCTTCCTGTGAGGGAATGGTTATCCAGTGGAAGTTAACTTGGGATATAGCTTGGGTGCTGTCCCAGACCTGCCCTGTCCACCCAGCCCCACCTCTCTTACAAAGAAAGACTTTTGGACATCACGCTGGGACACTCTGATGACCCAGCCAGGGATGTGCCATTCACACTCTCAAGCAGTAGTACTGTAATTAGCAGCTCCCTCCCTTACTGCCTCTCCTGTTATGGACTGGAGCAGGCCCTGCAGACAGCAGTCTCCAGCTACTAGGACCTTGAACAGGCAAGATAAGATAGGGAAACAGAAATCACAGAAGAGCAAGGTCAGAATGACTAAACGCTTTATTATTGCAACCCACATAGCGCATGTTCACCGCATGATAACCAATCATAAGCCAGCCCTGAGCGCGTGAACGATGTATGATAGCCAATGATAAGTTAAAGCGCTTTGTGCGAATAAGGCAATGAGTGGTATAAATATGAGCCTGAAACCAGAATAAAGGGTCTTCTGATTCACCCACACCAGGGGTCCATGCCTTCAACCCTCACCAATGGACCAGGATTTGTTAAACCAAGGGATGCAGATAGCCAGGTCTAACTTCTCAGTGACAGGGAGGCTTGGTCAGCTGAAGGACAGGTTTGGGCAGGTATATGCCACATATGACCCATGAATAAAGGAGGGGACAGGTTTAATCGGATGTTTTCCACGTGGTGGCCGGGCCTTGTGGTGCTTTCCCACAGCTCAGAGCTTCCTGGGGGCTCAGGGCTCGGCTGTGCGTCATGAGCCTTGCTGTTCTCTGCAGCAGCCGATACGCACATCAGCTCTTCCTTCAGTCCCCATGGCTTTTATCCTTCCCTCACTTTGAAGTGATGTGTTAAAACATTAGCAGCCTTCCTTGGGGACTGCACAGAAGCTGCTAAGGATGTTTCCTATTTGAGGGGAATCTTGAGTTCAATTAGAGATGGCTTGAACCAGGGCAATGATGAATTCCTGCAGGGTTTTGCTGCTTTTTCCCCTCTCTCTCTGCCTAAAGGTAGAGTCACTAAGGCTCCACAGAGTACAGATGGAGAGTCCCAAGAGCATCCTCTGCTGTGCTGGTGCAGCAACGTGCTAGCAAGGAGCTGCCGGCAGTGGGAAAACCAAGCACCTTTCTCCTTCCCAGTACAGAGACAGCCCCATTTCATCACTCCTGCCTTCTCCTCCACACAAGCTTTGAAGTCCTCTGCAATCAGCCATGCATTACGGCTTGGCAACGTGCCGGAGTCCATCTGCAAACAGCTGGAGGACTTGGTGGCATCTCTGCTGCCATTCATGCCAAGCCTTGGCTGATAAGCAGATGTACTGCACCAGGACTGCAACCCAGTGCTCGTACTGCTGTGTCCCCTTGGTCACAGTAGTTCTCCTTTCCGCCCTCCTCTCCTTCCCATCCTCACATCTGCTCCCATGGGCATTGCTGAACCGAGCTGTGCATGGCCTCTGCTCACCCAGGCAACTTGTCAAATCCTTTGGGAACACAGCAGTGGTTTGGGTGATCCCTCATGAACTAGAAAGGAAAGAGTCCGTAACACGAATCTCTTACCTAAATTTTACTCTGGCTCCTGCTCAGTGTCTGAAAGAGGAAAAGATTCATTTTTATTCATGTAATGGCTCTTTTGTTTCATGTATATTTATTTGTTTAAAGAAGAGCTGTGGTTCTTTCCGAGCAAACCTCTTTTATGGGTTGCCTTTTAACATGACTTTTGTACACGCTGGAACCCAGACAGGCCAAGGGTATTTAACGCGTTAATGATACTTAAGTGAAAATACACGTCAGATCGTGAAGTATCAGAAATCCTGCATAGCATATGCTGCATGAATATCAATGCATGGAGCCTCACTGCAGGAGCACCCAGATTGCATGTGTGCCTGGGTTGGCTGAAACCGCTGTATTTCCATCAAGAGTAACCAAAAGCAGTGGGGATTTGGGTTTATTTCTCTATCGATGATAGAGCTTTTCCCCTTCCACACATGACAAGGTGCCAGACTCGCTAAATCTACATCAAAGGCACCCGTTCTCTGGCTGCCATGTTTATTCTTTTATGCCATCAAACAAAAGCACTGCTCGGGGTGTTTGTAGTCATGAAGGAAAAGGGTCCCCTTGCTTAGAGATATGTTTGAGAAGAAGCAAGAGCTTCTCAGGAGTCATCTTGTAGAAATACTTCTCTGAGGCGTGTTGCCTTTTCTTTATTTTTTCCATTTCATATTCAGAAATGAATTATGCACGTAAATACAAAGAAGTAATCCTTGCCCTGTCTATAAAATGCCTTTATTGTACAATTTGCTGGGCAACTTGGATTCTGTAGTGGTACGATACCCTGATATACCTAAAAAGAGCTTCCATATATAGAATCATAGAATGGTTAGAATTGGAAGGGACCTTAAAGATCATCAAGCTCCAAACCCCTGCCCTGAGCAGGGACACCTCCTACTACACCAGATTGCTCAAAGCCCTGGCCTTAAATATATATGCATACTGTGGTATATATATGTGTACCTTGGATTTCACTTGGGAATGGCTTTTTATGGGGCGTTCACCCACCCTTCCCATCTTGCTGCAGGTGGAGGAGCGCTCCCGGCTCAATCGCCAGAGCTCACCAGCCATGCCCCACAAGGTGGCCAACAGGATTTCAGACCCCAACCTGCCTCCTCGCTCGGAGTCGTTCAGCATTAGCGGTGTGCAACCGGCCCGGACCCCACCCTTGCTCCGACCCGTGGACCCGCAGGTAATGGACCCCTCACCCTCCGGAGGCAGGAGGACACTGAGGGTTGCTGGTAAGGTAACAAGAAAAAGAGCGGATTCAAGGGAAATAGTGTCTTGCTCCCTGGTTTCTCAGCCTTAAAGTTATTCGTGAGTAAGAGCAGCATCTACATTCATGAGTGGCTTCCCCTTGTCACCTCCATGTGTTAGAAACATCACGCCTGGTTTATACCTTCCTTTGAAGCATCACGTACTGGTTACTGCCAGAAACAAGCCAGAGGACCGAGAGGAACTGCTGGTCTGGTCCAGTGCGGCAGTTGTTCTGTTCCTCTTTGGATCTGGTTTATGTAAAGGACTAAAACCCCAGCGCCTGGGACAAAAGACCTGGGACGCTTTGATGCTGAGGATCATCAGAAAGAGGTTTTTGCTTTCTTTGCCGCTTTAAGTCAAGGTTTTGTTTTGGTTTTTCCATTGAGTTGACATCAGTCACAAACACATCTGGAGAGGGCATAGATCACCATGACCATCCAAAAATTCCTCCCAGCCACGAGGTCTGTAAGTACTCTGCCCCCGAAAGCTCTGCCCTGAGCGTCGGTGGTGGCTCTGGTCCAGCCCCTGCAAGCGCTCCCGCAGACCCACTGACTCCAGCGGGGATTTCCGAGGGAAGTACAGAGCCTTTGCTCCATGTCCATGTGGGCTTTCTATGGGAAAATGTGCCAACAAAGTACCTGTAGCTCAGCAGCATGATGCCACCTTTAAGCAAAATACATGCAGGAAAGCCCTTTAAATGTACAGCTCTTTTTTTACCCCCTGATGTGCATGGTCTCTATATGCTGGGAAGTGGGTAAAACTCCACTTCACTCTTATCTCTCTGATTGACCAAATAATTTTCACTGACCTTTTTGACAACCTATATTGTCAACAGCTACAAAGACTTTTGTTTGGCGGTAAAGAACTAATGGAAAGGTGGTTTGAAACCCAGAGACCCAGGTAAATGTGTGCGTGCGTACACTATACACGTGATACATGTATATGTGTACGTAGACACGTATGTAGAAATGGCACACAAAAGTTGCAACCCCACCATACCAAAGAAGTGCAGATTCACAGGGTCCTGAGAAGAATGCTCTGATGTCACAAACTCTAACTTTGTGAATTTCTCAGATTTCCCAAAAGCGAATGTCAGTATTCCTTTCATAGAATCATAGAAACACAAGGTTGGAAAGGACCAACAAGATCATCTCGTCCAACCATCCTCCTACCACCAGTACTACCCACTAAGCGACTAAATCGGGTCTCGTAGCACCTTTGTCCAGATGCTTCTTGAACACCACCAGAAAGGGTGACTCCACCACCTCCCTGGCCAGGCCATGCCAGTTCCTGATGACCCTGAGAGAAAAAGTTTGTCCTGACATCTAATCGAAGTCTCCCCTGGCACAACTTGTGGCTGTTCCCTCGAGTCCTGTCATTAGTTATCTGGGAGTAGAGGCCGACCCCTTCCTCTTCACAACCTCCCTTCAGGAAGTTGTAGAGTGCAAAGGGTTTCACTTGTAACCCTTAAATCCACAGGGCTAGTCCATGAGATAAGGGGCTACCCAGACCCATGATACTCATGCCTCAAAATATTTTTTTAAGCCATCTATGCCTCAGAATTCCTGACTATTTTTTTAAAATTAATTATTATTTATTATCGTTTCCTCCTCCTTTTTTTTTTAAAAAACTTTCTTTGGTTTTTTTTTTTTGCCTTCTCATTTTTAACAAGGAAAAAAATCCATGCCAAACCTCATTAGCAAAGCCTTAGAGGCGCAGGCGTGGGGGAGCTGGAAGTCAGGCCGGGGCGGGCACGGCGTGTGTGGGAGCAGCATCATCCCCCCGCGCCTGGGGTGGTACCCACGGGATGGTGGTACCCACGGGACAGTGCGGGGCTGTCACTACGAGCCCAGAGGATCCCCGTGCACACACGGGACGGAAGCATGATTTTGCCTGATTTGAAAAGGCTGAGCTGTGCGAGCGTGATTTTTAAATAGATCTTGCGTTGAAGCGATGTTAAGTCAGAAGTTCCTGAAACCATGGCAGTGCTGATCTCACACTGAGGGGGATTTTTGGTGCATCCGAGGTGCTAACCAAATTTTTTTAAAAAAAGGGGAAAAAAAAAAAAATCAATTTTTTAAATAAGTTTTTTGATTCCTTTTTTTTTTTTTTCCCCGTTTTGTACTGATAGTTCTGTTTTGACTTGGTGCTTAGATTCCACATCTGGTCACTGTGAAATCCCAAGGAAGCTCCTTGTCTGGGTCTCAGTCACTGCATGAACAGCCTGCAAAGGGACTAGCTGGGTTTCAGGAGGCTCTGACGGTGACCTCTCACCGCACTGAGATGCCAAGGCAGAACTCGGACCCCACCTCAGAAAACCCTCCTCTGCCCCCTCGCATTGAAAAGTTTGACCGAAGTTCTTGGTTACGGCAGGAGGAAGACATTCCACCAAAGGTAACACTATCACTCCTCGCTTTCAGCACGTCAAAGGGGCAACCCCAGAGCTGAGTCCCCAAAACCTCCGGCAAAGCAGAGCCCATCCCCATGGCTCCGTGGCGGGTGCCCAGGGGGTGCGTTTCCCAGGGCAGGTTTTGCACGAGATGCCGGGAGTTGGTTTTTGGGTGCGCACACAGCGCTGCAAAACAGCGTTGCCCTCCAGCAAAGAAAGTTCTCGAGCCCAGACGCAGGCCAAAGCAAATTAATTTCTCCTTTCCCTAGGATAAGAAGCAGCCTTCTGTTTAAATAGAATTATAGGAACATAAAATTTGTCATACTCAATAAGACGGGTCCTTTTTAGTCTGGGACCGTGCCTCCAATTGCAATCAATATTTGATGGAAGACTTGTAAGGGCTCCAGCAGCTTTATACCTTCATTGACATTTTGGCAGCGCCTGGCAGTACCTCTTTAATTAAGACTCTTCTGGACCAGTGTTTCGATCGCATTGTTTGTACACCTTCGTTTTGGAAGAATTATAACTTGCCCATTAAAGTTCCTGTCTTGCAGTGAATCAGCGCTCAGCCTGGGAGGATTTTTGCCGAGAAAAAAATGATTACAAAATTGATTAGGGACAGTGAGGCAGTATTTGTCCCTGACTGAGAGGCAGTTTTTCTGTGTATTAACAAAGTAAGTGACTGGCCTTTTTAAGAGCAAAATATCAGTTACGAGGTAAGCCTCCCTGTGCAAGGGATCTATGGTGGCGTGTTGTATATATGTTAATAATATTCTTATTTCTGCTACCACCAAGCGATAAGAGGCATTTGCTGCTTACTTAAGAGGAAAAGCAAGCCAACAGCTCCTGGAATTGTTCGTGTGCTTTGCTCCTCTGGAGTACAAGAGGGTGCCTCCCTGGTTTTAACCTAATTTTGAAAAAAACCCTTGCAATTTAAGGTTGACTTTTGCCTTGGGTCCTTTGAGAAGGGCATCTCTTAGCTGCAGTAATGCACCATGTGGTGGGAGTGCAGCACCTGCTCCTTGGATAAAAGGTGTTTTCTGGAGTATTTTCCCTCTGTGCTGAGGGAACATAAGCTCTGGAAAAGGGTCCCCACCAGGCCACGTATAAGGCCACTGTTTTGGCAGTAATACCCATGTGGACTCCGACTTCACGTTTTACTGCCCAAAGTGGGTTTGTTGTGTTTGGAAGGAAAGGACTGCCCTGTGAGGCAGAGCCAGCTGTCTCTGTGGTCCAGGGTCTTGTTTCTGCCAGTGCTTACGGCTGGATGCTTCAGAGGAAGGTAAAAAACTCCCCACATCCCGACTGCAGAGTACCCTACCCGGAGGGGAGATGATTGCTTTTTAATGAGACAAGCTGTAGTCAGAGGAGCTGCAGAATATAAAGCTTGCTCGCTCTCTATATCTTTTTATCTTGACTAATATAATTGTGTGTTTATTCTCAAAAAAAAAAAAAAGCCTAATTCCACTGAGCCCTTGGCCTCTCTGTTACCTGGTGCAAGCTATGGCATGGTGAGTATTGTCGTGCCAATCCACGTCAGCCTGTGCTGCCAGGGAATGTGACCACTGTTGATGCCTGTGCTCCCACAGGATGAGACAGGCCTCCAAGATACGCCCCCATAGCACTCATAGGCTGTGGTTGGCTTTGGTTTTCTGCTGGTGGCATTGGTGGTCAGTCGTCCTGCTGGCAGTGAGGTTTTGGTAGCAGTATCTGAAGCTCCACGAAGGTCATAGAGTTTAATATGGGCATTAGGTGGATCGGTTTGGATCTTCCCAGCGTCAATCCTCTTGTTTGTCCACCAGCCAACACCTTCTCTCTGCTGGCGTGTGCTATATCTGAACTAGAGATGCTAAAATGTCCACCGTGGCTGCTGAAATGCACTTCAGTCTGAATTTTACCTTAAAAAATCACTCTTCTGAATTTTGTTAGATTTAAATTATGTATTTATTTATGTATGTGTGTGCGTACATTCGATTTTGAAAACATAAGTGGTCTGTTTCATGGTAGCAGGGCTGTTCTGTGTCCTGCTCAGGGCTTCTCAGCCAAGAGCATCCCTGACCCCACCTTTGGGACCATCCCTGACCCCACCTTTGCAGCTCATTTCTGTCTCGCACTCGTGAGATTCCTTCTAAAAGCCAAGAGCTTTGTGCTTTGTAATTGCTATAAATATTGCATAGTGGGAAACCGATTGTAAATCCAGTCTTAAGGTAGTGCTGATCTCTCAGCCTGAGGTGTGGTGGGACAGGCTGGGTGATGGCAGATGTCTCCGTTCTTTTCCAGGTGCCTCAACGAACCACTTCCATATCCCCTGCTCTGGCGAGGAAGAACTCCCCGGGCAACGGCAGCGCCCTGGGGCCCCGGCTGGGCTCCCAGCCCATTCGGGCAAGGTAGGGACAAGCTGGGGACATTCGGGCAAGCTGGGGAGCCCCAGCGTGGGCTGGGGTTTAGGCCTGCTCTTGCTGACGGGTGACAACACAAGATTTGCTATGCTTCTTCTGTCGCTGGGATGAACTGATTTTGCATTCATTACCAGCAGCAAAAGCCAAGAGCGATTGGATTCCTGGAGGATTTGCCCCCTGGGCTGAATATATTCCTTGAGCATTGCAGGGTTTGGAGGTGGATGCTGCATCTGCCGCTGTGGGGTCAAACAGGAATTTGAGTATTCTCTCTAGTGGAATTAGGTTCTGGTTCTCCCAGCACTGCCTCTTGCATATAAGGGGATCCATATAACCCAGTGGGGAGATCTTGGTGATCCATACGTTTCCCCTGCATTGGAGCAGCTTTTCACAGATGACTGAGGAATGTGCCGGGGGACAGACACTGATGCAGCTTGGTGACATCTTCCTTAGATGTTGATCAAGGATCAAATTCCTTTTTGGCTTCCTAGGACTAGGGCCTTTAGCTTGGCCAGGTCCACTGGTGTGCAGGGTACGCTCATATCACCCCGAGAAAGTTTGCTGGTCTGATCTCTGCCATGTCAGAGCTGTCCCCGAGCATGTTTAAAACGAGCAGGGAAGATGACAGGCTCTGCTCAGGGCCAGATGGAAAAAGCCTGGCTTAGTCATGCCAGAGCTTGTCTCTGGTTTGCTGAGCAGATCTAGACGTCAGGTAAATTTACCCTGAGGTAAATCTCAGGGTAAAAATACACGTTTCACAGAATTTTCAAAGAATCTTCATGGTTGTAAAGGACCTCTGAGATCGAGTGCAACCATACATACACAAAAACAAAATAACAACAAAAAAACTCGCAATGCACAAACTGAACCACCCAACCCAACAATCTCAGCCACTAAAGCACACCCTGAAGTGCCACATCTACATGTTTCTTAAATACCTCCAGGGATGGTGACTCCACCACCTCCCTGAGAAGGCTGTTCCAGTGCCTGATCACCCTCTCAGTAATTCTTCCTTATATCTGATCTAAACCTCCCCTGCTGGGAACCTTGGTGGCTCTCCTCTGGACATGCTCCAACACTTCAATGTCCAGAACTGAACACAGCACTCGAGGTGAGGCCTCACTAGTGCCCAGTACAGAGGTACCATCACCTCCCTACTCCTGCTGTCCACGTTGTTCCTGATACAGGCCAGGATGCTGTTGGCCTTCTTGATCACCCAGGCACACTGGTGGCTCATGTTAAACCGGTTGTCCCCCAACACTCCCAGGTCCTTTTCTGATGGGCAGCTCTCCAGGCACTCTTCCCCAAGCCTGTAGTGTTGCGTGGGGTTGTTGTGACTGAAATGTAGGACTCAGCATGTGGCCCTATTAAACATCATCCCATTGGCCTTGGCCCATTGATCCAACCTGTCCAGGTGCTTCTGTAGAGCTTTCCTACCCTCAAGCAGATCAACACTCCCACCTAGTTTGGTGTCACCTGCAGACTTATTCAGGGTGCACTCAGTCCCCTCATCCAGATCATCAATAAAGATAGCCACGTAGCCTTGCGTGATGGAGCGCTCTGCTTGCTTCTTCCTGCTTTGTCTTTTCAGGGTGAGGTCCAAAGGCAGGCACTGGGATGTTTGTAGCCATGTGCTTTCACCAGTTTTCAGCACACTCCTTCCTTTCCAGCTCAGTGCCCCAGCCATGCATCAGCACAGTCACACACAGCAGCTTGGAGTAGCTGGCAGGGGTTGCAGGAGGAGGAAGAATTGGTTTTGTTGTTGGGTTTGTTTTTTTTAAATTAGACAAAAAACATTGATAGCAGGGTTGGTTCCTATGTATTGCTCAGGGCCGAAACATTTTGAATTCTTGAAAATGTTAATTTAATTAGCTGTTGCTTGAAGGACAATTTTAAGATGCGGAAGGGTATTGGACTGCATGGTCCTCGTAAGTGATAGCATTGAAAGTAAAAAGGATAATGGGAGTTCTGTGTGATTCGAGTTAAAGTTGCCCAGTGTTTCTTCCAGCCTTTCAATCCCAGTCCTGGTCGGTACAGGTAAATACATTAGTATTATTTAATTCAAATGCATTTCGTGAATTCATTTAGCAAAGGACACGTCAGCTGTAGAGCGTGAGCTGGAAGCCTTCAGTCTAATGAAAACTGGAAACAATTAGGATGCTGCTGTGTCCATTAAACTAAATATTCAGTGAAATAGTTTCACATTTTAGTGTAATGTAGCATTTCTCTAATTTTCCTTTCTAACCACCTCTCCTATCGGCTCTTGGTTCCTCCCATGCATAAAAGTAAACATTATTAAAATATGCTTTATTTTATTTGTTGCCCTATCGTAACAAGTGAGGGGGGTATGTCCTCGCACGCAGAAAGTCAACGTTTTGCTCTCACCATCTCAATACCCACCTTGTGGCAACACAAGATAGACAACACTAGGCAGGGCTTTTATGTGATATCCACCACGGGCAGCATCCAAACCATTCTGCCACCAACCCCGTTACGGCAGCGGGCTTTTTGCACCATTACGGTCACACCGTGTCCACAGCTCACACTTGATGTGCACGGCCTCTGGGTGCAGTTGAAACGTGCCGTGTGGCTCTATTACCTCATCATTTTGACCTACACAAAAGGTCCTAATTGGACTCCATGGGAGAAGCTTTCTCTACCTTTTTGACAGGACTTTGAATTATAAGATCACTTATCAGAAATATTGTGGAAAAACAAATTGCATAACTCCGTGTGAACGTGTCTTCTGATGTCATTTCAGTGCCAAATAAGAATTAATTTCCTAAAGGCTTCTTGATACCCAGAGAGACATTAGTCACTCTTTGTCTATCAAGGACGCTTTTTATTCTAGACTGATAGGTGTTCACAAGGGTGAAAGAAACCAGGGATGAAAAGTGGATGTCTGATGCAAGTTTGCAGAGAAGCCATGAAAACTGGGGAGTGTGAGTAAGTGGTAGAAGTGATCTGCAGCCTTGCTGCAAACTTGAGATCCTTTCTTCACTGAAATATTTCTTCCTCTGTCTAACACCAATTTGCAAATTCCTGCTTTTATGATGAATATTGGTGGTAAATTCAGGTAACTCCAGAATTGCACATCTACAGGCTGAAGGTGGATTCTGAGTGAAGAAACCTTTAAATTTTTGCTGAATTTGGCAAAATCCTAGCAGAAAGCTTCTCCAGCCATTCATTGTGGCTGTGATCTACCTCCATAAAGATGTTGAGTGGCTAATTCTACATAGTCCATCAGTGAGACTTGGAGACTCAATAGCTTCAGAAGAGAAGACCTCAGCCCTGTCTTCTCCAGCAAAGGAGGTATCTCCTCATCTTTTAGCTGTCCCTGTTGGGGTGGGATGGATTCGAAGCCCCAGAGGTGTGTGCGACACTGGCTGATGGTGCCCCTCTGTTTTGTGCTCTCACAGCAATCCAGACCTGAGGAGGACAGAGCCCATCGTGGAGAGCCCGCTGCAGAGGACCAGCAGTGGCAGCTCCTCCAGCTCCAGCACTCCCAGCTCCCAGCCCAGCTCCCAGGGAGGGTCCCAGCCTGGCTCTCAGGCTGGCTCCAGTGAGCGCAACAGAGTCAGAGGTGAGGTTCTTCAAAACGTCTCAGCACCGGGCATGCTTTTTGAGGCTTGTTTGTTAAGCAGAAAGGGCAAGAGGTCTGTGATCTCACATATTCTTTACTTGAGTGTGAGGGTGGTGAGGCACTGGCCCAGGTTGCCCAGAGAAGCTGTGGCTGCCCCATCCCTGGAAGTGTTCAAGGCCAGGCTGGATGGGGCTTTGAGCAACTTGGTCTGGTGGGAGGTGTCCCTACCCGGGGCAGGGGGGTTGGAACTCAATGATCCCTTCCAACCTGAACCATTCTATGATTGTGTATGTTTTAAAAAAAACTTTTCAAATCAAAGGATCATTTCTGATGTACTTCTGTGACCAGCTGGCCTCCTCACAGAATTATACTGACACTCCCTTTTGCCTGGATGCTGATGTGGGATGCCCATGGCAGCATGTGCTGCTCCCACACTCCACCGAAGCATCTCATTGCCAAATAACTTACAGAAAAGGAGATGAGGATTATGCTGTAGGGTTAAAAAAAAAAGAAAATATCAGCTTTCTGTCTTCATTGATTCAAGCTTACTTCTGTGATGGTTCTTTGGGTGGGTACCTCTTTTTTTCTGGGTTTTTCAATTGGTTGTTTTTTTTGAGCTTCATCTTTGTGCAAAGCCTGAAATGGGAGCAGAAGAGTGAATTAGCCCATAATAAGCTTTCTCTAAAATGCTTTCACCAGGAAGCTGTGTTTACACTGGGTTTATGTGCCTACCTGAATTGTCTCCTCTCATTTTAGAGCCACTCTTAAAGATATTCCCTTCCCCCATTTAATCGCGGTAGGAGTTGCTAAAGCACATACAGCCCGTACATCTGCATTTCTGGCACAGCCCCATGGCATAAATCTCCAGGGCTAAAGCGCATTAAAACAAATGCTGCCTCCGTGCTTTGAATTTTTTATGACTTGGCCATAAGGCGACGTGTCCGTTGTTGGAATCATCACTTCTCTAAGGTAGTCAGTAAAAGGACTTTGTCACCCATCACCAATTGTCCTTTCTGGTTTGGTTTTGTTTTTGCTAATGAGGAATCCTGTGACAAAAAACATCCTAGCAGTGTCAGATGCTGCAGAGCTTTTAATCTATCGCGTGCCCTGCTTTTTTGCAGAGTGAGTTTGGTTTTTTAGCAGCAAAAAGAGCAGTAATGCTGCAAGCAGGCTCTCTGTGGAGGCTGGGCTGGATTACGGTTGCTCTATGGAGGGATGCTCCAAGTAGAGAGGAGCAGGAGGATTTTTCGAGACAGCAGAAGCAAAATGAAGTGAAACATTATTAGTGGGACAAAAATGACCTATTTACAGGGCATCCAGTCCTGAGCGTGGGATGTCCTTGTCTGCTTTCATCCCTGTCTTCCTGCATTTCATGGGCAAATATCTGGGGAAGGGGCTGACACAAGCATGAGGAGAATGAAGCCCACCATGCCCACCTTTCTGGGGCGATGGGACGCAGCAACAGCTTTCACAGAATCTTCGTGGTAGGAAAGGACCTCTGAGATCATCAAGTCAAACCATACACACACAAAAAACCCCTACAATCTTGGCCACTAGAGCATGTCCTGAAGTGCTGCTTCTACACATTTCTTAAATACCTCCGGGATGGAGACTCCACCACCTCCCTGAGCAGGCTGTTCCAGTGCCTGATCACCCTCTCAGTAATTCTTCCTTATATCTAATCTAAACCTCCCCTGCTGCAACTTCACACCATTTCTTCTGGTCCTGCCATGAATCCCTTGGGAGAAGAGGCCAACACCCACCTCTCTACACCCTCCTTTCAGGGACTTGTAGAGGGCAATGAGGTCTCCCCTCAGCCTCCTCAACTAAACATGCCCAGTTCCCTCATCCTCTCCTCGTAGGACTTGTTCTCCAGACCCCTCACCAGCTTGGTGGCTCTTCTCTGGACACGCTCCAGCACTTCAATGTCCTCCTTGAAGTAAGGGGCCCAGAAATGAACACAGTACTCGAGATGAGGTCTCACTAGTGCCCAGTACAGAGGCACCATCACCTCCCTACTCCTGCTGGCCACGCTGTTCCTGACACAAGCCAGGATGCTGTTGGCCTTCTTGGTCAGCTGGGCGGACTGGTGGCTCATGTTAAGCCAGCTGTCCACCAACACCCCCAGGTCCTTTTCTGCTGGGGCAGCTTTCCAGCCACCCTTCCCTAAGGAAGATTTTAACTCTTGCTCTCTCCCTTTGCCCAGGAAATGCCAAGCCCGAAGGGTCTCCTGTGCTCTCCCACGAGCCCGCCAAGGTAAAGCAGGAGGACAACAGGGATGTGACGCGGCCCAGCCGACCCGCTGTGAGTCTTACTTTACTTCCCACGGGAATGATGTTGGCAGCCAGCTTGGCCGTGTTTCCCTTTGGTGCAGTAGCACAACCGCGGGGACCCCAAAAAAGAGGCTAGTACCATCGCTCCTCCAGTGGAGAGCCTGGAAAGCGGCGGTACAGCCGGAGCCCGGGGGAGATCCAAACGCTTGAAAGACAGTGCATGAGTTTCTTCTCCAAGAGCCCAAGTCTAGGGGAAAGCACTTAAGCCTGTGTTTCCACACCAAGCAGATGCTTAAGGGCTTTGCTAGCTTGGGCGCGGTGGTTGCCGATGGCACATTGTTGTGTTCCGTGCTGCATGTCCCCCCTCCTCTGCAGCAGCCCAGCAGAGGGGATGCTCTGCTCGGGGAGGGTGGGCGACCGGCCCCCGACAGCCTTCACAGCTTAACACCAAACCCGGTAGCGGTCTCGGTTACGCTCCCGTTCTCTTGCTCTGAGCAAAATCTCATCCGAAGTGTTCCCTCCTGGTTTAATGCTGTTGACTTTTTGTATTTTAAAACTGCAGAGTCGGCCTAATAACAAAATGAAGTTTCCACTGCTTCTCTTTTTTTTAATGTGTATTAATGTTTTGTTGATGATGTGTTTTTTTTTTTTTTCTCTACACTCCACAGCGTTGAGCTAACAATTCTAATTTTATTTCTAACCTGCTTGCCCTTCCTCTGGCTTTTTCCTGTCCCGATCTGTTTCCTCTGATGATGATTATTCTTCCTTTACCCACAGAGCTATAAGAAAGCTATAGATGAGGTTAGTGATATCTTTTCTCAGTGGGTCATGCCTATGCGAGGTTGACTAGTTAGCGCTTAATGGCGAAGCGGGTTTTTTTCTTGGTGCTGGCATTGAAAAATAAAGGTGGTGATGCAATCTTGGGAGCCCGAGCCATGGCGATTCAGCACGGGGAGGGGAGGCACTGCTGGTGTGCTCTGCTCAGCCCTGGGCTGCCCGAAACCCGCTGGCCAGACTGCTTGCATGGAGGCCGTGGCAAGCGGCACCCTCCGACCTTCACACGCGGAGCGGAGGGCTCTGCCGTTGTTCGGTGGATTGGAAAGAGAATTGAGCCAGAGACGGAGGTTTCTGGTGCCGGTGGAGGTGGTCAGGGCAACCTGCACTGCTCACCCACATTCTGCTCTCAGCTACAGCCCCCGGCCCCCCCGCTGATTTCAGTGGGGCCATCGAGCGCTGCTTGAAATGTATTTTTAAGCCTGACTTGAAACGAAGGCGCTTGGCGAATAAAGGAGAACAGAGCAGTGGAATAGAGTGGGTAATTCATTCTCATGGACCAGACCATCAGGTGTGTTGAGCCAGGTCAGTGGAGCTCTCTCAGATGTTGATGGACAATGCTAATCTTCACCCATCCTCCTAAAATAAAAAAAACCCAACAGTCCTGAATTACACTTTTGTAGGTGTAATTAAAAATAATAATCACCGTATGATGATGATAATAATAATAATACTAACCGTATGATAATATTTTAAATGTGTGTGCATCTGGTGATGGTGAATATTTAAATGTTCATGGGAAGAGACCAAACATTCCTGGTTTAGCATTTCCCTCGCCTCACGCAGGCATCACTGTGCACACACTGCCCATACTGGTAACTGCGGGGCTGTAATGGAAAGCACCGGTATCAGCAGCCTCTCCTGCAGCCTCCTTCCTCTAAAAACAGAAGAGAGAAAAGAAGGAAGATGTGCTGGTTAGTTAACTTGTTATCTTGGATAGAACATGAGCAATGTGTTTTGTTTAATGAGGTGCTTTCTTAAGTAAAAAGGACATAAATCAGTGTCTAAACAGAGGCAGCGCCTGTGCTAAATTCAAGTTCAATGAGCTATGTGATTTTGGAAACCGATCTGACTCGATTCCAGCAAATACTAAATCTAAAGAAGTCTTTGTAATTAAAGCAATTAAAGAGCACTGATACTGGTAACTCATGTATTATGTCACCCTCAGTAATAACATTTCAAACACGTGTGGGACTACAGAGCACTCTCTTTCTAGTTGTCAGATTGTTTTTGGTCCAAGAGCTACTCAGTGAAGCCGTTTAATCCTACAAAGTGCTCATTACTTAAAGAAAATGATAACATCAAAGAATTAACCATCCCGAGGCAAATCTTTAACTAGGAAATAGGAGTTATCTGATTATATTGTCTGGGAGTATTATTGCTGTTATAACTTCCAAATTAGTTATTAAAAACTAATTAAGCTGATTTTTAAAATACTTGGGTATCTTCTAGCGAGGACCAAAGCAAGCCAACAGAAAGGGTGCCTTGAAGCACAGTAGGAGTGGAAGGTGTGAACAAGAAGTTAATTTCCACAGCCCATCGCTGTGGTTGAGCAGGGTTTGGTGCTAGTCCTGCACTGCGGAGAGTTCAGCTGCAATTTTTAGACACTGTCTTGAAGTCCTTTTTAAAGTTGAGAAGGCTCTAATCCAACTCAAAGCAGGTGCTCAAAAAAGAGCATGTTTTTCGCTCGAAATGGAAAGCATCGTTAAGCTTGTTGAAATTTTCAGTGATTCTTCTGTAGGGAAAGGAACAATCGTATCATAGAAGCTGCTGCTGCAGCGCTAATGAAAATAATTAGTTGTCGTGACTGCAGATGGGACTGTATTTCAATCCCAAAACATGTTGGCATTGAAAACAAACTCTTGAAGTACCACCTTCTCCCTTTAACCATAATAGAGAACCTGTCTTTAAAGGTACCAGAGAGCATTTGGAGAGGGATATAAAATACCCATCACAGGTACCTGTTGTGAAGCAAGTACAAACACAAAAACTAGCCTTTTTTTTTGGTGTACTAATATTTACAGGTCTGGTGGAAAGCTCTCTGTTGTTCAAGTGAGTCTCCTTGCTATGTCAGAGGCCGGGCAGGGCAGACCTGGGAGCAGAATGTGGGGCTGGCCACCGGTGGGAGCCCGCTGGGAGGTGTGGGTCACCAGTCACCCAAGTACAAATTGCTTGCAAAATACTCCTGCTTCACGTTTTTTAAATAAATGAACTGGGTTTGCATCTCCGCCCTAGAAGTTTTTACATCATTTTCTTCACCTTCTTGTCGACGGGATAGATTTTAAGAGCTCCCTTTGCAACTGTAATTAATATTGCCGTAGTCGCCCTGCTGGAACGGTAAACTGGAAATGCAGTAAATGAGAGTATGGCCGTAAGACAATTGTGGAATTTAGTCTTTTTTCAATGAGTTTCTTTCTCCCTAATCCTTTATCTCTGACCGAATGCACTGATGCCTACCTCGGTCACTAATATAGGGAGAAATGGTAAGACTGACAATTGCGATGCTTTGTTCGTCGTGTGCATGTCTTGTGCAACAGAGTTCTCTAACCCATTCTAATTCGAGCTCTCATGCTTTTCTGCCCTACTGCTTCCCCCTGCATTGCTATAAAAGCATGTAAGATAACAAAAAGTCTCTTTTCTACACGGTGCCTGCCATGTTCCTTGTTTTGAAATAGCAGTGTCTATTTTATATGACTGTCGGGTCTGAGACCTCATCAAAGTCATGGTAAACTGAAAAATTATTACTAGGCTTTGGGACTGCTCCTATCTTTTTTCTTGTTTCGAGGCTTTTGTTTTTTTCCTTTGCCCTTAGCTTGTAGGCTGCCACATTTCACATAAAGTGCTTAATGGGTCCTGCTGAGGGATTTTTTATTTTATTATTATTATTATTATTATTATTATTATTATTATTATTATTGGGTTTTGGTTTTTATTTTTGATCGTGTGGCTGACTCAGAGCTGTGACTCCAAAGTCTGGCTGAGCTGGGTGCTTCTCCTCGTGCTCCTCACCGCCTCTCGGCAGCCACCCCACAGCGGAGACTCGCCACGGAAGCAGCTCTTGACGTGGGGATTGCACCACTCCATGGGAGATGCTGGTCATTGCTTCCTTCCCAAATGCATTTATTACAGAATAAATACCATTACGGGGTCTCTTTGAGAAGTTTGAAAGAAGAGAAAACCCTGCAGGAGAAATTCTCCGAGCCAATCTTTGAAATGATGTTGTTTTCCAGTTTACTATGATGGTGACTGAACTTCACCTTTTCCAATAAATATAATTTTGTCGTGTATATACATATAAGTGTGTGTATATATATATGCACATACACGTTCCAAACAGAAAAAGAAGAGGTTGGCTATTGATTTTTTCAGTGAGCATAAATCAGTTTTGTTTTGTTTAATAAATGCTACATGCTACAAACATTGTCTTACGTTCGTCTCATGTTTGTAACGACTCTGTAAAGCTATTTCTTGTTGCTCGTGCCGTTAGCATTGGCTTTTGAAGAGATGTGTGTGACGCCCCCACCCCTCCTTTTAAATATAATAGCCATCCCTTCCTTGTTTTCTTGCCCCCATCCCCTGTAGGATCTGACGGCCTTAGCCAAAGAGTTGAGGGAGCTGCGCATCGAAGAAACCAATCGCCCCCTGAAGAAGGTGACGGACTACTCCTCCTCCAGCGAGGAGTCAGAAAGCAGCGAGGAGGAGGAGGAGGACGGGGAGAACGAGACGCACGATGGGACCGTGCCTGTCAGTGACATCCCACGGCTTATGTAAGAAGCGCTTTCTTTTTTTGGGAGGGGACGATGGGGTGCCAACCATGAAACCACAGTGTGTCTGGGTCTGAGGGAGCAGTAGCTGTGATTTGGGATGTGGCCAAAGCGCATTGGTGTTTGGTGGCTGGTCCTGGCAACGGCGTCACGGCTGCAAGGGATAATCTCCTCAGAGGGGTCTTTTTCCTGGTCCAACCTAGACATACTTAATGGGAAAAACTGAATTATTGACACTGCACATGCAGTGAACTTGGTCTCTGTGCTGATGGAAATGTTCCTGCTGATGAGCAAGGTGGGTTTTTGGCCAGAGTGGGCTCACTTGCCCTCCTACACATCTTGGTCCCCCCCACGGGGTGGACCCACATGGTTAAAGCTCTGCCTGCTCTTGAGCCAGGTCTTGCCCAGCATTAAGCCATGCAGAAGGCACAGGACTTAGTTACTCTGCCCAGAGCCAATTGGTAGATCCAGGGCTATAATAATCCTGAATCTCTGTCTTTGGCTCAATAATTGTGCAGGAACCAACATTTGGTGGACAAAAACATTGAAATGAAAAAGTCAGCAGAGTATCCTATTGCATCCCCACTATAAGTCATGGGACACTTGTGCTTTTGAGTATCTGTAGATGAGGGAGGAGGGCAGTGTGGCTCCAACACACACCAACAGCTGTCACCACACAGAGTGAGCTCGTGGAGCATCTAAATGGGCTCTCTACCTGGTGCTTTGCAGCACTAGCACTGCTGGGGGGCTTCTGGGGGTTCTCTGACAGCACTGTCTCATTCCTGCCACCTTGGAATTGGCAGAGGAGCTGTGGGAAGGCTTTAGGGAATTTTTTGCATCTTGATCAGTTTATTCCCTTTCAACCTGCTACATGAATTATTAGTCAATATATGTGTACTTGGCTTCCTAGTGATCAGGCATGGAGCTGGCAGGGAAGCCTTTCGGGGTGGGTAAGGGCATGGACAGGGTGTCCACGTTATGCAGAGTTTCAAGCTCCTGGGCTAGAGCTTCCTTCCAGCAGAAAAAGAAAAATCAGAGCTCTCAGGATTCCTCAGAGAAAGCTAGGAGACAGAGGGATGGCCATGAATATGCAGCAGAAGGACAGGCAGTCAGGCGTGCGAGAAGGGTCCCCCGGCTGCTCTCAGAAGAGGAGTTTAATCAGGAGCAGTTAATCTGCTCTGACATCCTTCCACCAAACACCTTGCCTTTGACACAGCACTTCTCAAGGGATAAAATATCTCCCTGAATGCTCTGGCCATGTTGGACGACAGGCAGGGCAGAACCTTAACTCGAGTTCAGACGAGATGTAGTTGGGCATTTGTCTGTCAAAGCTTTATTTATTCTGTGTTCAGTGTTTTCCATTAGCAACTGGGGCCAAGAGAGATCATCTCATCTTCTCCTACACCTTCCAAGGGATCTTTTTATAACTCATTTTTAAACTTCCCTGAGCACTGAGCTGTTTCTTCATTCCAATTCTGTCTGGGTTTCTCCTGCTGCAGGATAAGCCCATCCATTGTTTTGTGTCCCAGTGGATAGGAGGGACCATTTGCTCCTTCTGCTTCTGCAGATAACCTTTTCTCCATCTGAAGGCTATGATGACTGCCTTCAGCTTCCTTTCTTCTGGGCTGTGCACACCAGCTCTTCCCCGCATCCAGGGATTTCTACCAGGGTGACACGGAAACTGCCTGCTGATGAAATTTGGGACCTCAGGGCTGCCCCAGCTGTTCTTTCACTCACTGTATGGTCTCAAAATTAACCCAAGAAGTCCTTTGTCTCTGCTTTCTCATTTCTAAAACTGGAATAATTGTGTTATCTTCCCATCCTTTGGCAGCGTTGAAGAGTTAATGGGTAGGAAGGTGCAAGCTCCTCGGGTGCAAGGTGCTGCAGAGGTGTAGCAGGCTGTTGTTTGGGGTGATGCCTGTCCAGTTGTACGTTTGCTACGAGGCAGGCAAGGACTCATCATCGAGCCAGTCCCACCTTGGGATTCCCAGGGCTTGCATCTCACATTAGACCAGCAACCCCCTTGATTAATGCAGATTTGCTTTGGCTTTTCACGCTACCAGGGCCAGCCTCTGGGCATTGACAAGTAGGTGTGCGTGGGGATGATGGGTTAAAGAGTGGATTAATTCAGATCGATGGAAAGCAAACAATCTTGTACAGCTTTTAAATGCAAACTAACAGGATTCATCAGCAACATCTTCATAACACCATCGGCGTTTCCCAGCACACAGGGGCTGGGTAATCCAAAGAGGAGCTTCATCATTTGCTCTTGGGTTCATTTGAATTACATTTAAGCAAGCTGGTCTGCTAAGAATGTAGTAATAAAGTAATGGTGGCTGCTCACCACCTGTGACATCCACTCTCAGTCAGTCCTAAAATGTAATGTGTTTGAGAATAAATTCCAGCTTCTCTCTTGATATAGGAGCACAGAAATAAACTCAAGGCAAAATCATAGAATTGTCGAGGTTGAAAGGTACCTTTAAGATCATTTAGTCCAACCATCAACCTAACTCTGATTAAAATAAACAGCACTAAACCATGTCCCCGAGCACTATGTCAACCCGTCTTTTGAACGTCTCCAGGGATGGTGCCTCAACCCCTTACCTGGCCAGCCCATTCCAAGGCTTGATGACCCTTTCCATGTAAAATTCTTCCTAATATCCAACCTGAACCTCCCCTGGTGCGACTTGAGGACATTTCCTCTTGTCCCATCACCTGGGACTTGGGAGAAGAGACCGACCCCCGCCTCTCTATGCCCTCCTTTAAGGGAGTTGTAGAGAGTGAGAAGGTCTCCCCTCAGGCTCCTTTTCTCCAGGCTGAACACCCCCACCTCCCTCAGCCTCTGCTCCTAAGGCTTCTTCTCCTATGATGGGTTAGGGCTACGTTTTCACCTGGAAAACACCAACCAGGACACCATTTGTACTCCTGCCAGCGCCTCCTCCAAACCCCGTCCCTCCCTTGTTGGCTTCTGTCATCGCATGCTCTGATGCACCGCTGCCTTCTCAGGGCTTGAGATGGGGAATAAAAAGAGTGAATTATTACTTTTAAAAACTTACCTTTCATAGAAAAAAAATATGATGTAAGATAGAGCAGGACTGCAAGTCCTTGTTACCTGTTCATCAGCCCTTCTCTCAGGATACCTTGGGATGAAAAAGGCCCTTCTCTTTGGTCTCTGTGCCCTGTCAGTAGTGCATCATTGATATAAATGGATATATTTTGTACTTTTTCTTCCTGTGAGAGACAAAGCCTGGCACTTACTGAAATAATATTGTGTTAGAGGATTTTTCATCCATTTTAGCAAAAGGAATTTCTGTCATTGATGTTTTTCCATTCTGTCTGCAGACCAACAGGAATTCCCGGAAGCAATGAGCCGTACAACATGGGGATGGTGACAACCCACGGACTAGAGACTTCCCATGCAGATACGTTTAGCAATATTTCAAGGGAAGGGACTTTAATGGTGAGGGAGGTAAGTTGCAAAACAAGTATTTCCATGGAGCATCTTCAGGAGGTTTTGCCCATGTAAGCACAAAAAAAACTAACAGTGCTGTGTGTCCGGAACACAAAATGACAAGAGTAAATTGTGCTCGTTAGCGCTCTCGTAATACAATTTACACTCGGAGCAAATGTGACAAGTGCAAATGTTTCTCAGAACTAGAAACAGCAGTGAATAGTAATGCCAGGGCACGACGGGGAGGATGCTTACACAAATGACGCCGCTGAAATCCCACAAGAACTCCAGGCAGCAGAAGTTATCTCCAATTTACAGCACTTCGTTAATACACTTGGAACCTGGCCCAAAGTTTCCCCCTCTTCTTCCTAACCTTTGCCACCGTGTCACCCTTAGAGACGTGCAGTGTTTATAGAGCATCTGGAGGTTTTTCCAGGGGCTGGTCCTGCTCAGGGAGGTCCAAATCCCCATCCCCACTTGACAGCCATCCTGCCCTTGCCCTGGGAATCCTGCCTGGATGTAAGACCCCATCCCCAGCTCCAGCATCGCAGAGATAAGACTGCGGTGGGAGCAATCCTGATGGGTGGTACTGGAGGAGTGCGGCAGAAGGCAGCTGTGGAAGATCTTCCCCCAGTGTTTCTGGGTTTCCCAGTTGCTGGAACATGCTGGAGATGCTGCTGGAAACACAGAGGGGTAGCGGGTCTCCTGGTGGCTCTGGCAGTCAGTAAAACAGGGGAGTGACTCTCCTGCCGGTGTGTAAAGGAGGTGGATGAGAGGGGAGTTTGGATTCAACAGTTGCAAAGGAGGAATGTGTAGATCACATGCAAACTAGACTTGAGCAGCATTCTAGCTCGTAATTTCATTTATCTGAAATGTTCACACATGAAGGGGGAAAAGTGAACACAACTTTGAAAGAGAGGAAGGGCTTTGGCAAAGGGCTTTTCACTCTTTGGTGGGATAGCAAACTGGTTGAAGGTGATGGTAACGAGTGATCAAAAGATAAATATTGTCAGGACTTGTTCAGAGGGAGTTTTCCAGTAATACCAGTAAATAGACAAGTCTCAGTGGTGATCTTGTTGATGTGCTCCAGGTAGATGGGATTCATCAAAATGGCAAATATCACAAAAGGATAAGCAGGGAAGGGAGAAACTTCCCATCACCTGCCTTGCTCGAGGTGGGGATGGAGAGGAAGGGGAAGCCCTGGGAATCTCATGTGCAGAGCAAGATGTGGGTTGTTCTGCTGATGCTGCCGCTCTTCACTGCTGTTTTGGGTCACAGAAACATGCCACAGGGGCTGTGTTGGCATTTGCAGTCAGGCTACTCGCCGCCATAGCTGTGCAAAGCCGTTCAGGCTAACGCTGATCGAGGGGTCAGATTCTGCTGTCACCGTGGCTGGTGGCCACGTGGGAAAAGAGCTGGCCGTGGGGTTTGCACCCATAGTGGCAAGAGCAGAATCTGCCCCACGTTCCTTGTCTCAAAATGACGATGATCAGGCTTCTCTCGCTGTAACGTGGCTAATTACTCTGTATTGACTTTGTGATTAATCCCTTCTGTATTTCTTTGGGGGTTGGAGGGGATGGGTTGGTGTGCTGCTTGCCAGGCTGCATGGGGATGGGAAGAGCAGAGAGGGTCCTTCTCCTGCGCTTGCTCTGGGAACCGGGGGACTGCCAACGACTTGGTTTTGTTTGG
>VXBJ01003154.1:1042089-1053477 GCA_013400055.1 Nycticryphes semicollaris | reverse complement strand
CCCCGCTCTCCACCTCCCCATCCATTCAGCTTTTACCTTTTTTTTTTTTCCCTTTTTTTAACCAGAAGGAATCCCAACAGGGGAAAATAATATCAATCAGCTGCCTCCTTCCTCCCTCCCCCCCAATAAAAAAAAGTACCACCCGCTAACATTTGGAAAATCAACAGAGGGTTATCGCCTCTCTCTTTAATTTTCACTCACACACTCAGATGAATGAGCAAGGAAGGGGGAGACCTCAACAGCCCCTTTAGACGTGGGGCTGAATTGATGGGATTGTGATTTGTAGGATTTCTCCACTTAGTCCCTGCCTCCTACTTGCTCTCCAGCCACTCCAAAGTCTCTTCCCCTCTCTTTAAGCAGCGATTTCTTTCAATCTCTCTCTCTCCCTCCCTGTGTCTCTCTCCCTCACACTCTCCCTCTCTCTCCACATACACTCATCTCCCCGGAGAGAGAGAGAGAGGAGAAACTCAACTCCCAAACACCGACCAGATGTCGAAGAAACGCAAAGCCCTGGAGGGTGGCGGAGCCCAGCTCCCCCCCGAGGACCCCAGAGCCTGCTTTGGGGCCGGCGAGGAGCAAGGTAGGGTGGCGGAGGCCTGCAGGTGGCCGGGCGGTTGGTAGCCGGGAGCCCACCGCAGGGGTGCGTCAGCCTGGCTGGCCTCCCGCAGCCCGCCGACACCGGGGTGACTTTGGCGCTTAGGCCAGGCTGCTCCCACCACCGGGCTCAAAACTGCAGGGCTGTTCCTACTGCACCGACACTGAACTTCTGAGAGGGGAAGGGTTAAGGTGGGGGCTAAGGGGAAAGGGAGAGGGAAGGGAGGGTGGCAGAGGGGGGCGGTGGGTCTGCTGAGCAGTCCAGGCTCTGTTGTTCCCCACTGCAGTTTGTCACTGGCATGGGCATAGCCACACTGCCTCATTGATTTGTAGCTCGTGTAAATCTCTGCTTGCAGGGTGCTCCTGGCTTGGGCAGCGAATGAGCTATAGGCACCTAATGTATACGTTGTGGTTTTGCGTGGGTCCAGTTTCCCTAAGCAAGTCCCCGTCCCTGCTATGATTGCGGTTGCGTCATGTTGAGCCTTCAAATGCTGCACTTGCAGCGCACTTTGCATCCAGCTAAAGTTGGGTTTTCCCCAGCCTTGCTGCTTTGCTGTAATTTTCAAGCTCCAAGTATTTGTGGTGAAAGCTGCTCTGTACTTTTTGACAAGATAATATCAACGTAGCAGCAGAGTGGTGTAAAATCAGCTATGCACACAAGTGTGAGGGAGTTCTGCAGCCGAATTCCTTCTTGTTGTTCAGTCAGCCCAGTGGGTTCCCTTCCTTTGTGTTTATTTTGACTAAGTGGGCCCAGATGAACCAAGCTGAGCTACAGGGCTCTGGGGCTTGTGGCTGTAATGCAGAGAGGAGAGGAAAATACCGGTTGGATTCAGAGCGCTGTTTCAGGCTGTTGTGAGTGGTTTTGGAGGCTACGGTGGGAGATGGTGGGTATTTGGTGGGTTCAGATGACGATGTGAATCTGTTTCTGTCTGTGCTCAAATTCAGAAATACAATGCATTTGCCTGGAAAGGTGTACACATAGCAGAGAGGGATGGAATGAGTGTGTTCTCCAACATGGAGTCTGTGGCCCTTTTTGCACAGGATGTGAAGGATCACAATGTCACAAGTCACCCAGATCATGAAATTCACTTGCCACCATGGATGTTTTTTGCTTTTTTTTGCAAGGAAATGTCTCCAGCACAGTGGTAGGTGTGCTCTTCTGGTTTCATTAGAAAGGAGCACTGGTAGTGATTCACCATCTCTCTCCATAGATATGGTTTAGGGGTTATGTGGTTGTTGGTTTTAAATTGCTTGGCTCTCCCACAAGAAAATAAGATCCACTTTTATATTTTCTTATCATTTCTCTGCTTAAGACCAAGCTTGACATGGGAGGGACATTTGCAGACCCTGTGAATGACTTTGTTTGCATGACAGCATTCATTGTTTTTGCAATGTGGAATTTTGCTGTTACTAACCTGGAAAATCTTACCTCTTTGTCAGCAATGGAGGGCATTCAGCATAGACCTGGAAGTTGGCTATAGATTACATGTAATTTTAATTGAAATATATGCCAATAGTGGGTGTAGGAGCACCTTGCACATTACTGCGATGCAGTGATGTGTGCCTGGTTTTCATTTTTTTCCTAAATTTTTTTTTTTTTTGGACTCCACAATAGTATTTCCTATAACACTTCTGGTTATGTAACAAGAAACAGAAAACAAAACATAACTTTAAAACAGGATTATTTTTTTTCTTGATTTCAGTGTGTACAAAACATGAAATGGAAAGTGACAACATATTTAATGAAGAATTGATGTCTATTTAAAGAGTAAATAAGGTATAATTTTTCATGTAAGGGGACACAAGGTATTTTGTAAATCAAACTGATTGAAAACCTGTGCTTGCACCTAGGTAATCCAGGGCTGTGTCGTCTTTGACACAATAAATGATGAAATTTAAATTAAAAAGAATTATTTTGAGTTAAAATTTATTTTTGTGAACTTTTATTCTGTTTATTTTCTCCCTCCTATTTTACAGGAAGGAATGTTGCTTGTTAATTACATTGTGACTACGTAACTGTAGAAACCATTAAGAGAGTGCAATGCATCACAGTGTTGTAAGGAGTGTATTTTTGTGTGAGGTGGTGGATGTGAAGCTTTCGTAAGACTTGAGATGTGCAGGTAATTTTTTTTTTTTTTTATTCTGAAGTATTTCATTATGAAGTGCTCTTGCAGCAGGTTTACTACATCTATGGAGAAGGCATACTTACTAGTTTGGAGGGAGAGTGTGTAATATTTGCCCAGAAGTATGGAAAAGCCATGTAACTCCTCGGTTTTAGCGTTAAAACGTATGCACTGGGAGTAGGGAGGCGGGGAAGGGGAAATGGGCATTAGTAAACGAAGGGAAGAAAAATAGAGAGCTCAGATTTCTGGAGACTGCCAAATCTTGTGTTCCTGCAGGAGCTGAATCCAGAAGCCCTGCTGTCCTCATCTAATGAGGTGACTTCTTTCGGTGACAGTGCCTGGATCTGGGTCTGCCATCTTACTTCTCTCTGTTACCTGGCCAGCTTGAGGGCACCTGTTGCTAACAAAGGAATTTCAGACCCTTTTGAGAGTCTGTACTTCTGTCTTTAAATCTTAGAAGAGTGTAGGCTAATTCTTAGCTGCTCCAGACTGTGTTGGATACTTGGCCAACTGAAGTGTGCGCTTGCGGAGTTTCATTCAGCTCTTGTTTATCCTCACTTGGCAAAGCTGTGGGTGGACAGACACTATGTAGGCCACGATACAGATTTTTCAAACTTCCCTGGTGTGGTTTTGTTTTTATTCTCCTTCAAAGTATTTTAGTGAAGGGCTCTGTAATCCATACTGTAACCTTGCCTTTTATTATAGGGTCTTATACTATACATTTCAAGCCTCACTGGTGTGGAGGGGAGATAAGGGATGAGAGTACTCAGCATCTCCTGCCTTCTCAACTGTGAGAGCCTGAGCATGTCTAACTCAAGGTGCTTCACTGCTTCATCTTACTAAGAGGTGAGCTTCTAAGGCTCATTCCCATAATCTGTGGAGATACAGTGTCATTTCAGGGAAGAATTCAGATTTTTACGTGAGCTGAATTGCCTTCTGGAGGTCCCCCTTTCTGTGGACAGTGGATGGAGCCAAGGGTAACCACACTGTTACTTGTACCAGTCTAAGTGGCAGAAACTCCAGCAAAGCTGATAGGGTCTTAGCAGAGAAAGCAGATATGGTTGTTCAGTGCAACACTCAGCATGGAGAAGGTGGGATTTGTCTGTTGAAATGCAGCTCTCTGGACTGTCTTTGTAGTCAGGAAGCAGAACATTTCTAGGGAGCAATTAATCTCTTCCTGAAGTGGAAGTCTACATTTAGTCAGCAGAATCAGATCTGAGAAGTGCCGTTTCTGCCAACTGAATATAAAGGTAGCACAAACATCTAGCATGGATGTAGATAACTGTATTTCAGCAGATGATTCCTGCCTTTTGACCAGATCTTTGAGGCTTCAGTGCAAGTCAAATGGCAAAGATATTTTTTTTAGCTGCATTTGAAGCAGAGGTCTTCCCTTCTGGTAATAACCCTCTTGCTCAAAACTGTAGCACAAAAAAAAATTGAAGGAGGATCCTGTTTTCTGTGAATCACTGTTTTCTATGAATGTGTTGAAAGCTAGTGTGGAAGATGTAAAAATGGAGGGCGTTCATTTAAAAACAAACAAATAAAATGTGGACGCTTCTCAAGACCAAATGCAACATGACATTGTGCCTAAATTATTCACTAACAGTGCTCACAGTTATCCAGTGGTTCCTGGATATAGTATATCAGTATTTTAGAAATTTTCTTGCAGAGACTTTTGAGCATGATGGATTCAGGGAAAGAAGAATCTCTGAATTCTCATTGGGCTGCTCTTTCTCTATTTGGATTGTATGTGAAGATAAATAAATGCATTTCTTCTTCCACTTCCCCTCTCTTCCAGTTCTTCAGAGTGCTGAATGGTCTCCATTGTTACAAATATGAGTGATAGTTGAGAGTTTTCTGCATTTTACAAAATTGGTCTCTTTAGAGACAATTGTTACAAAACTCTTCCAGAAGCAAAGTTGAACTCCTGTCTGCCCAAGAGTAAATTTTAAGACGTGATTATTTTCTTTGGGTTCAATGGGACTGGCCACATGCACAAAAGTTCATCACGTACATAAGGAAGTGTTTGCAGGATTTTGAGGGTCTTAGTTATGATTAACCAAAGCCCTCTTGAGGGTCACTTCTACACAAAGGGTACTTCCCTAGTTAATTACTTGGGGGAGCAGTTTGAACTAAACTATTCTCTCTGACTAACACTAGATGATTTTGTGAGTGCTTGGCATTTACATTTGTCTTGAACTTTGGTATAAAGTTATTGATTATTATTATTATTAAATCTTAATTTGAGTTCATCAGACACCACATTCTGTCCTGTTATTCAAGGCTTACATTGATCTTACAGAAATCAGAATTAAACCCAATTTCTGAATGACAGTTGTCCACCTACACCCACCCCCAACTTGATCTTCATCAATGCAATTAAAGTTACAGTCTTTACTCCATTTGTTGTTTTATCATGTAAGTGACTCCTGGGATTCCTTTGAGCTATGTGCACAGTTGTTGATCTTCATGGTTTCTTTGGTACAGGTGGAAAAGCAAAGCAGTTCTTCTCTTGCGTGTGTGCAATTTGAGGTTTCAGTTTCTTCTGTATTTACTTTTCTCCATCCTCTGTGTTCTGGCCATCCTTTTCTTTCAACTTAGCTTCTTGTCCCTGAAACAAACAGGATTCCACTCTGGAATATGTCTCTGCATCCCACTCTGGAAGACCTGGCTACTCAGAGTTAAGGTGTTTAGCAACAGAGGCTTAGATATTTGTGAGGGCATGGGCAAGAGAAGGGAATTATTGTACAGCTTGGGTTTTCTGCTGATACTGTAATAGCACAGAAAAAAGTGATCCTTTTGACTGTTCAGAACAAAAAGTTTGTGTCACCGAAACAACAACAACAAAAAAAAAAAGAAATGCAGCAACAGCTTTTTAAGAGCTTTGTTAATGGAAAAGAAACCACGCTTTCCAATTAGCTCAATGGTTACTAATAGTTTCGTGTCTTGGATTTTGAGTTTTTGATCTCTTTCTTCTGAGAGAGTCAAGGATATGCCTTCCAGATGCTGCTAATGATAGAGGGGATCTAACTTCTGGTTTCAGAGGATCAAATCCAACACGCTGAAAAGGAAGACAATTTTACCAACCCACTTCAGAGTATGTGAAGTTGCTAACTGGGAACGCTGGAGAGATGCAAAGCTATGGAGAATTCAAAATGTTTGGGAAGAGAGAGTGGGGACAAAGTATATATGCTGTGAAATAGCATTGTAAGCATTCCCTGGGAAACATAACATCTTGGGTGCTGTTGCTGACTTGCCTTCCCAGCCACTGTCTCTCATAAAGACTGTTGGGGAGCTTTTCCATTCCCATTTGTTTCAGAAAGGTATGTTAGTGTGTGCCTAGATATAAGTTTATGAGCCTTGTTTGAAGTAAAATACAAAGGCTAGTGGTTGAACATTTTGCTGAGTTGGCATTTCCACATAGGAGGGGGGCTCTTCTGTGCAGCAGTGCCCAGTACAGATTTGTCCTTAGCTGCTGCTAATAAGAGGTCACTAATATCACAGAATCACAGAATCTTAGTGGTTGGAAGGGACCTTTGAGATCATCGAGTCCAACCACATGAAAAAAAAAAAAAACAAAACCCCACAACAAAAAAAAGCCCCACACAAAAACAAACAAACAAAAAAGCCACCCACCAACTAAACCCCACACCCACAACCCCACGCACAACACCCCACCACAAACCAATAATCTTGGCCACTAGAGCATGCCCTGAAGAGCCACGTCTACACGTTTGTTAAATACCTCCAGGGATGTCGACTCCACCACCTCCCTGGGCAGGCTGTTCCAGTGCCTGACCACTCTTTCAGTAAAGTAATTCTTCCTAATATCTAATCTAAACCTCCCCTGAGGTGACCATGAGGTCACTATCTGCATTGGAGGGGAAAAAAGCTATCCCAACTGACGTCATGAGACAGGGGTGATATTTCAAGTACTTGACATAGTTGCTTTGGTTGGAAAGTGTGACTTTGAATGAATTACTGACTTGCCCTATAAATAAATTTATCCAAACATTTTAAAAATGGAGATGACTTTTTAATTATTTGTGGGCACTTAGACATTTCAGCTATGCTGGTCATGTAGCATGTATGGTAATGCTATAAAAATGCCTAGTGAGTCAGGAATTGAAATTTCAGTGAAAAGCAGTGGAGAAGACTCCTGAGTTACTTTTAAAAATGGGAATTTAGTTGAATAACCAGTCTTTCTGGGAAAAGCATCTGCTGAAGCTTTTTGATAACTCTTTGCGACTCCGCTTTGGGCTGTGTGAAGTCGTAGGATGGTTGCCGCGATGATGGTGCTGTAACCCCATTTCCATCTGGCTGCGAGTGCAAGATGTTAGTCCATCCTCCTGGTCAGTCCCGGCCTTCAGAGGGTGATAGTCCGGTGTCCCAGTAAGTGTTAACACAAGGTAGCACCTGCTGTTAAATGGAGTTAAGTTGTGTGGTTGGCTGAGTCACCACCTGGTGGTTGCCTAGACAGTAAGCAAGGAGAGGGTGGCTTTGAGATAGATCTTCAGTGGAGACATTCCCCTGACTGCACAGGGAGCCAGAGTGGCATCCCAGAGGGGACTAAGACTAGTCTTTGGAGAGCCTGGCCCTCATGTGGCCTCAGGTGTTCCCCCTTATAGAGGTGCTGCTTGGGTAATGGTGACCCTGGCTGACACAGAAGAAAGACTTGACTTAGGATGTCTTCTGAAACTCACAGAAAAATCTAAATAAGGAGGGCAGTCATAAAGGTGAGAGGATTATAAAGGAAGTGAGGTTGGAAATGTAAAAACTTTGCAGGTTTCCTTTAATTTCTGGCAGAATGAAAATCTGTGTGGGTCTCCTGGATTTACTAACTACATGTTGTATTGTTTCTGTTTGTTTTCCTTAGCCACTCATAAATAAATGAAGCTGCTTCCCTATTCCTAGTCAGCCAAGGAATGCATATCTACCTTTACTATGACATGTGTGAGGGAGTGTCGGAGTGTCTTGTCTTCCTGTTACAGTGTCCATGGTCACCTGATCAGAGAGTGTTGGCAGGAGGCTGGGATTTATTGGTGATGCCATCTTGCCATGGTTTCTGAACGTATCTGAGTCCAGTGCTTCTATATGGAAAGGAGGAGAGTTGCACGAGCCAAGTGACATTAAAATGCAGGTGTATTTATTTTTTAAAGGCATTGTGTTGTTAATATGCAAAACCAGAGACTCTAATAAACTGTAGCAAAATACTTGTTTATTAATAAAGCTGCTTTGTGTTTTCACCCTGTGGCCTTAAAGTTTTTGTACTGTTTGGGTGTAATCTTGTTTTTAAGTTACTAGTGATAATGCAGAAGCCTTGGCAACTCAGTGAGCAACAGTTGTGGCTTAATGCTGGAGGAGGAGAAGAGGGACGCTGTCTGGGTTTGATGGGCAAGAATACAGTCGGTTTTGTGTGTTTATCAGTTCAGTCACAGTGTGATGGCTAATAATGTTGACATTTAAGGTGTGCCCACACATTGGGCAATTGAGCTTGTGTTCCTAAGCTCATTCCTAGTATGTCTGCTAACATGTGGAATGAGCAGCTGTACTTTGTGTGTCAAGCTGTATTAAAGCTATCCACGCTGTGTTTTAGTTAAGTACTGTATCTCAGCTGAGGGGCAGTTGATAATAGATTGATTCTTACATGAGTTTTTAGTTAGTGTTGGGCCCAGACATAATACAGGAAAATTAAAAATGAAAACCAGTACAATATGGATCAGAGGTGGAGGAGTCATACATGACAGCAGTATGAAATGATAATTATAAGAAATGAGATAGGAAACAAAGATAATCCTCAGATCGTACTTGGAAAGCACTAATAGATGTTCAGCTTTCAATGGAGGGCTTACTTAAATTTAGAGATGAAGGCAGAAAAATGACAGAAGACATCAAGGCACCTTGGAGAAGGCGACCTCTGCGTGAGCATAGGCTAAATGTCAGAAGAACATTATCTTCAAGAATAATCCTTTTTATAATATTTTTTTTATGCAATTGTCTTAATCTTAATGTAGCCGTTAGGTTAGCACAACAAATTATATCTGTGAAAAATACAAATAGAATTGAAGAGTCAATTTGAGTGACCCGGTTAGCTTTCTAGACCTTGCCCATGGAAAGTGATTATTATTTTTTTTTTCACTTTCAGTCTTTATTCACCTGATCTATTTTTCTGTCATATTTCCTTTAGCATGGATACAGCCAACGTGGATTTACGTTGTCTATAATTATTATTCAGGCTTTGCAGATCTGCTCTGTATCTAATGTTACGTTTTGTAGTTAAGGATTGTAAATAAGTAAGATCAAGTGCTAGATCTCTGTTTTAACTGCCCATGCAAGTTCTTCAGCTGTCTTTGGGAAAAAAATTAAGTAAGTTGCAGGTGGCTTCAACTTTGTGTGACCTTGCCAGATATGGGACTAGTGGCACTCACACCTAGGGGATGTCAAGAAACAATTGAGTAAGTGGCCTTCCTCCTGCTTTTCAGCTGTTTTTTGCCATCTGTGTAAGACAGCATGAGTGCTTCTAGTCTCTTTTAAGGACAAACCCAAAAAGGGCTCATGGAGTCACATCATGGTAGTGAACAGTTGAATGTGCCTACAGGACATGTAGAGTGTCCTCAGTTGTGTGGAGGTAGCTGTGGGCAGTTCTCTCTGCTCTGCCGTTCTTCCTCAGTGTAAGGAGGGCATTGCTTCTTAAGAAGTTCAGTACTTTTTTGGAAATGCAGGAAATGTTGTGCAGGCCAATTTTTGCATTGGTTAACTCAAGGCCCTTGCCTTCAGTGTTTTGGGGATGTTGGTGGATTTTATGTTTTGTTTTGTTCTGTACAAGAACAAAATGTGTGCGTGTAGAACTGTAGCATTTCATAGCACAAAATGTAGTCTATGAAGAACTGCAGCGTTTTCTTGCAATGGCACTTTTCATTCCAGGAGACGATGCTGTGGCCCAAGTAGGGCTTTGAGGCAAATCATGTGCATTGCATGGGGTTCTGGTCATGGTATCTGAAACGGAATAATTCTTAAGATCCAGATGCTTTTCTGCAGAATTTGAACCTTGGTTCTTCGAACACTTGTACTTCGACTTGCATAGTCTGTTAATTTCAAACTGCATATATTTATGTTAGCCTGAGGAAGTTTGAAAATATTTGGGATTTCAGGGCTTGAGACACAAGCATTTGACTAGATGAAAGGCCCACAGTTGGCACATCAGGGATGGTAGCATGGAGCTCCACAGATTTAAAACTACACAGGAAGACAACTGTGACCTAGGCACACACCTTCCTCTGCCACATCTGGGGAAAGGAGAGACCCACTGCAGTTTGCATAGGTAAGGAGAAAACTACAGGTAGTCATCTTTTCCTCTCTACTCTGTGAAATACAAAGCCACGTGTAATGTAAGTAATGGCAGTAGCGACTACTTGCAAAGAAACCTAAATGTACACCTCTGCTAATGCTGCATGTGCAGCTTTGGAAAGATTGTCATAAAGATATGAAGCTTGTAGATCCAAGGATGGGTCAATTTACACTGGGAAGAGATCAGTGTAGTTATATACATATGCATATATATGCTGTATACATTGTTTTTATTTGGGTTTTGAAGGGCCAGAAAATCTAGATGACCTTTTATCTCGGTCTTTGCTGCTAACGATGCAAGTGGCTTCTAGTATGCAACTTCTTACAGGATAGCCTTGATAGATACCATTCATTCTGTGACTGCAACCCAGACTTTGGGTGCTCCCGTGATTTTCCTTGGTAGGAATATGTCATCTTCTCCTTGTATGACTCCCAGGTGAATGGAGAATGATTAGGAATAGGCTGTGCCTCACTGGTTTTTGAAGGCAGAAGATATGTGACACTTAACCTTTTTTTTTTTTTTTTTTTTTAATCATTAAAGAATGATAGCAGTCATTTTTGGCTAGGAAACTGCAGAATAAGCACTCCTAGTCCTAAGGCATTATATATTTCCTATTTGGGATTACAATAGGGATATAATATGAAGGAAGGAGGAAGAAAAAATATAAAGCTTAAAATGAAGGAATATTTAATTTTATTCAGGAAACATTTTGGCAAAGCCCCTCTGGATCTGCACAGAACCTACAGATTTAAGATGTCTTTGCACAGCCAGAGGCTGAGATCATGGCTGTCTAACTACAGTTGGATATTTTCATATCTGCCAAGTTTAGCCTTAAATAAATAAATGAAAAAAGGTCATGCTTCATGCTTTGTTCAAACTCTTGAAATGGTTCTCAATATTCTGGGGGATAGTGACCTCCCTTTGATGATACTGTCCTCCTGCTCAAAATCCTGCATGGAACCAAGAAAGTAGCTGTTAAAATGAAGCTCTGAAACGTATGAAGGTACTTTCTGGAATCCCTTAAAATGACCCTGGTTCAAGAAATATGCCCTACTTACTGCCAGGAGTGCAGTAAAGTCAATCACTGGAAATCTATTAGTTGTGGGCAATTGCAAGAGCGTTACCCAACATTAACCCACAAAAAGGAAAATTAACACAGTTAAGAGTAGTTCTTGCCAGAGAAAGATGAACAAATAGGAGCAGAAGCTGAGTGGGAAGCTTCTAGCAGCAGGAGGGGGGGACTGTAAAGATCATCTGTTCAGACGTGCTTTTTTACTTCTCCCCTTGCAACTCCCCAGGTATCTCTCTCTCTTTTTTCTTTTT
>VXBJ01003154.1:1017994-1034120 GCA_013400055.1 Nycticryphes semicollaris | reverse complement strand
TTTTTTTTTTTTTTTTTTTGCAATAAGAAAACAGTCAAGAAAGTGCATTTATTGGACATGATGGGTAAGAATTTGATACTGCTGACAATCTGTCAGGAAATTTTGGTTCCATCCCAAGTTATGAAGCATAGGCTTGCATAGTAGTATTTAATTTATCTAGATTACTTAATGAATAAATAAAGATCAAGATTTGGCCAATATTGCTGTGGCTTAAAAATCATTGTCAAGAATGATCGGGATTGTACCAAAGTTTTACAACAACCTCACAGCTCTGCCATTCAATCAGAGTACTTTAAAAGAGCAAAAGCAAATAGATCAAATTTAGACAAAAAGAGTGTATGTCTTAGCAAAATCAGTTTGATGTTCTATTTTGCTATAGACTTTCTTGTGTGTTTTATCATCCTTTTCAGACCTGCTGTGTTCTTTCTTCTCATTCGTGGTCACCGTATTGAACTTATTCTGGGAAATCTTCCATGCAGTCTCTAAAGTCTTCTAGGTCCTTCAGAAATTGCTCCATTTTTTGGTTTTTCTTATGTGGTTTGGGTTGGGTTTTTGTTGTTGTTTTCTTATAGAGTAGCCTTCGATTAATTTGCTCCTCTGCAATGAACCCATAGCAACAAACAAGAAATCTATGAAAAATTAAAACTGCATCCTAGTAGTAAGATTGTAGTTGCAGACATAAGTCTAGGAGCAATTGGTTGGGAATAGGAAACTGAACATTTTTTAAGGATGGCCTCACTTTGGCTCTCAGCTTACTGAACACATTGTAAACTTTTTTATTCTAATATATATAAAAATAGCATGCCAAGAACAGTCAGAGAGAGAGGTGTTAAGCATGAAGTTAGGGTATTCTTTTTTTAACTTATTAGATAGTCTGACACATTGGAGAAATGTGTTCTGCCGCAGTCATACCGCTTCCCCATCAGCTTCATCCTGCCAAGGAGGGAAAACCGTGCAGCAGGAAACTGCCAAGTTGGGGTTGGGTGCTATGGAGAAGTCCCACGGGGGGTCGGTAACTTCCACTCCGTGCTGCAGGAGTGCCCTTGCACGCTGCCGGGAGCGGTCAGCTACCGAGAAAAATGTATTGTAGTTGAGAGGTAGGAGGAAAGGTCTCGATTATTCAGGGTTGAGGGAGTTGATGCTGGACAGCCGATGTAACCCTGCAGTCTCAAGTCATCTTAGATGATCCCAAAGAACAGGGAAGAGGTTCTTAAGTGGGGAAATAGGGAATTGATTTGTACTGTGGAGCAAATGATTGCCTCTGTCTGGTTTGAGTAAGTATTCTCATTGGTCATGTTTAGTAATTTTGATTGATACCAAACTTTTGATGACCTCAGTGCAACTGCTTGAGGAATAAGATTGTCCAGTTAGTTTGTGTTGGTGGGGAAGGGGAGAAGGAATTGCAAAGAAGAAAAAGTTTGTTAAAGAAACAATCACTGTGTTTGGTGCTATTGCACAGCAGTTATTTCCTCAAGATGTTTCTGCCCTAAAAATGACATCTTTACTAAAACGTTTTTGCTGTTTGTTCTGTCCTATCACACCACTTGCAGTGGCAGCAAAATAGACTAGGTATGAGTGCTTGGTATTGCTTTTTTTTGTTGAGGCATTCAGCATCTGTCCTACAATTTTGTGGGAGGTCTACCATGAGGTCCCAGTGAAGTTTCTGTCTCCCAAATCCTGTTTTAAAAGTGGGTAGGAGACAAACTACTGTCTGCCTGCTTTCCCCAAACTGTTGCTTTCTTTCTGTCCCTCTGGTAAAGTTTTTATCTTCATGTTGACAGAAGCAGAGCGAGCACCTGGCTGCTTGGCAGAAGGTGCAGGTGATCAGAGTTGGCCTTTATAGAGTGTGGGGGGTGGGGGTGGTGGGTTTCCTTGTGGTCCCAAACCCAACCTGATTTTAAAGTGCTATCTGCTGTTTTGTTGTAAGTCACCACAGAAGGTAACCCCACATGCACAAAAAGTATTTGTGTATTAGTTGGAAGTATGTGAATTCAATCGCAATTATGGCAGCACAATGTCTGTTTTAATTGATGGAAGATTGAAAGGAGTGCTAAGATTATAAATGGTTTCAAAATTAGTTTGGTCTTCCATTTTTAGCTAGGAAGCGAAGGAGGTCCTTCTTGTTTATTCTTCTCAAAACTGACTTGATATTAGCAATCTTTGTGATAGCAACTGGCTTCTTCCTGCCTCCCTAGACTCGAAAGGTGCAATCTCCAAAACAAGACAGAAGTAAGTTGGTTTGTTTTACTTTTACCTTGGTGGGTGCTAAAACTCATCTGTGCTTGGTTTTGTGTTTTTTCTGGTTTTTGTTTTTTGGGTTTTTTTAAATAAAACTAATGGAGAGTAATTATTGATTTCTTCAGTGGACTTTGAATCAGACCCTGCTTGCTTCTTTTAAAATATTTGGGAAGGAATGTGTGTGTTGCAGAAACTGTTAAGTGTTAAAGGGTGGGAGCAGCTGAAACATGCACTGCTGGTTTTGCCAATTGTCTTGAAAAAGTCCTGGAATATCTAATGAAATACTAAACTTTTCCCTGTACATTTATAGCTTGTGTATAAATACTTCAGGAGTATTCAATGGAATTTATGTTTATATATATATATACTATTGCTATAAGCTTTCTTTAGGGTTTTTGGAATGTACTAGTGCCTGTTCCTACAAAAAGCTGCTTTGTCAGGCGGTGCTGGGGAAACCTGGGGCTACTTCTTGCTGGAGCCACTTGCTTGTTTTGTTACACATTCTAACGTAGGCTTCAGCTTGCCTGGAAGCTCAGCTGAAACCCATAGGCTGAGCTGAGAAACCTGAGGCTTGCTTGTGTTAAAAATCCTATCTTGATGTTAAACAAAACTTTTACCCAGAGTTTTGGAGATGATTCAACCCCCAAGCTTTGAAGCAATTGCAAGCCCATCAGCACCTGGCACAATGGTGTTACCATTTACCTGGGTGAATTTGTAGTGAGTACTTGTCCTATACTGCAAGCCTTCTTAGAACATGGCAGGCGTCAAAGTGCTGTTTTCATTTTACTTCTGTGTAAAGTTACTTTGACCCTTAATTGCTAAATTATTCTGTGTGCATCCACTCTATTAGAAAGTCAAATGTAACCAGTAAGGATAAACAGGGTCTCTGTTTTCTTTCTCTTCCCTCCCTGCCCCCCCCCAACCTCAGCTGTTTGTGTCATCACTAAGTTGTTTTGTGCCTTTTTGTTGTTTCTTTCCTCTGGCTTACGGTCGTTCTGACTGTACTTAGTTACTATGCCGTGATTAGTGGCATGTGGCCTGGAAGAGTTAAGTGATACCTCATTTGAGTGTTTTCTGTTAGAAGATTAATGCCTTGTAGGGGACTGACTTGTCTCTCTTCTCCCATTAGAAATTATGCAAGTTTCTATTCTCTCAGTTTTTAAGAGTGGATTTTTAAAACCTAAAGGTTTTACCCCGGTTGCTCTGTGACTTTCTGCTGTAGTGTTGTGCCCCTTTGCGTATCTGAAGATGTGCTAAAGTTCTGGTGTAGGTCTGAGTTTCTGCAAAGTTTGAGAAGGGAGAGCAGGGATTTGGTCTGAAAATCACCAGAGCTTTTACTGAACAGTTCTGTTTCCATCTTACTTTCTTGAGTCTGTGCCTTCCAGGTGCTTTTGGTGTTTGATTATTTATATGTCAGTAGAGTTTACAAGCTGTGGTCATGAATGTCAATACATGGTTGGACCTTATGCAGATTGGTTTTGACCCTGGTTTTGAAAATCTGGTGGCTCTTTTTCTCCTTCTACCTATAAATCCTCATTTAAAAACATTTAAGAAAACTGAAGTTCTCTTGACTCAAAGTATTTTTTTTTAATTTTTACATTATGGAATGCCTTCCTAGATTGTAGCTGATCTTTCTGTCTGTTTTTGATAAATAGCAGTTGTATTTACTTAGCTATTGCTCAGTAGCGTTACCTATTTCTCATATGTCTGATAAATGAGGTTCTCCATCACTTTTATGTTCTAAAGCTTGATAAAACAAATGTTTTGACTTCCAAATTGAGCCAATTCTTTTTGTCACAATCAGGATTACTAAAATTTGCTGAAGTAAAACAATGATGACTCTGATTTCAAGTTATATCACAGACACATTCCCACTGGAGGGCAGGTATTGGGTTCTTGCTAATGTTTAGAAATTAGAAGTTATAAGGAAGTCCTAAACTGGATTTTCTATTTATCTGTGAGATTATGATGGAACAAGTTTTGAATAGCTAAGTTAGAAAAAAAAAAAATGCTGTTTTATATACATCTCCTCCCTTCCTCTTCTTTTTTCACAATTATGGCTAATTGATTTTTTTTCTTCTTCCTCCTTGGGGGGATGGAGGACTTTTAATAGAATAACATAATACATGATTTTAACTGTAGTTATAATGAATCAATTAGACCTTTCAGAACTTCAGTCATGCAAAAAAGGATGGCATTTCAGGGTAAGACACAAAATATAATAAAGCATGAGAGCTGTCAGCACAAACTACTACAAACAATACAGGAAAAAAATATTTTCCCCAGAATGTGGGATTAAAGCTGACTGCTTGAATATGCTTGAGGATATTCATAAGATTATAAGTCATTCAAAATTTGAAGAGCCTGCCCCTGCAGTTTTTGATCTGACTGTGTTCTAGGAAAAGCATGGGCAAACTTCTTTTAAAACCAGATGTGTTACACACATTGCAATATTTCATAGTTCACAGGTCAAAAGTAAATTAGTGTTTTGTATTTGTCAATATAGAAATCTTAATGCTCTAAAATAAAACCCAGACTTTGAAATGTTTTTTGTTCATACTCAATAATTTCCTGTTTTACAATTAGCCAACAGAACACCTCTGGAATAACGACTGGTATTTACTGAGAATAAGCATATGTCATTGGTCTGTGTTAATTATAAAATAATAAAGATTTCATGGTAGCATAGCTGAAACGTAAAAGTTCAAATGGTGGCTATGAAGCAACAATCAAATATAAAATTTTGAGTTTGGTGATTTTGTCATAGACTTCTATAGGACTGGCTTCTCTCCTTAATCAGTGTAGACTGTTTTTGAACCTAAGTTCAAAGTTAGCTTAAACCCAAGTTAACACTTTTGTTGACTTTTGATTCAGAAACGTACAACTAGAAGGTATTTTGGACATGCTCTTTCTTAGTGATGGCCAAGTCACAACAAAGCATGAGCACTTGTCTTTGAGTATGTTCCACTGCTGTGGAGGGGAAGTAGATTGAGGCTGGCTTCTAAAATACCAAATCGGTTGCCTTGAGAGGTAGTACTTGTCTTGGGACCATTTCTCATGTGGAAACATGTTTGTCAGTTGTCTCTGTGTCCTTCCACTCCACTCTTCTCTTGCTCAGCAATACGTGGAATGACTTTCCAACAGGCAGGGCTGGTAGGAGACCTGTGAGAGAGTTTCACAGACTGTCACCTGCACAGTGAATCCAGAATCATCTTTTCAGAATGTATTTTCTCACATTCTGGCACGCCCAACAAAGCCCATCTTTGTTTCTTCTGCCAAACAAAGCATGCATAGCAGAAGTTACTTGCTGCTTCTGTTCTTCCCATCCCCTCCAGCCATAGTTTTCCATGGTTGTGCTCTAATTTTAGGTCATTCTTTGCAGCCAGGGAACTTCCTCTCCTCTCTGCGATGAACCAAACAGCTGGATGCTGGCTATTTAGTTAACAAAAGGGAAGCTGGCTTTGGGAGAATCTCTGGAACATGGAGAGGGGAATTTTTTAGTGTATTTAGGAAAAATGCTGTTTCCCTTAGGAAAAAGTTACACTGAGTTTTAGATGTGTAACCAATACAGTTCTATACATGTTATTTGTCAACATTTATTGTTTAGTAGGAAAAAAATTTTTTTATGGCTTTTCCTTTAAATTAATCTAACAGGTTTTGCAGTGAGGATAATACTCTGTAGAAACTTCTAGCACGTGGGCCTTCCCCATAGACATTGTCACAGTTCCTTCAAAATACCCTTCAACCTTTCCATGATAAATATCTTCTCTTTCCCTCTGGGTTTGTTCTGGCAAAACTGGTGTCCATTTAACTTTTTACTTTTTTAATAAGGTTAATAGCTAACTCAGAAGTGCTGGCAGGCTGTCAGATGGGGAGCAAATGGTGTTCTCTTGTGTACTGCAGTAAGCTCTTTGGAGGAGTACTGGATAAACCTGAATGTGTGTCTTGAACCTCACTGCAGTCAACTGTCTGAATATAAAACTGACTTGTGAACAGGTTGCAACTTTGGCTTCTCTTAACTCTGTCATCTTGATCATTAATTCCAAGCTGAATTATCATCCTGTGTGGCAAAATATGTGTGTGTGCACATGCACGTGCTGTCAGCTGGGATTTTGCTGTTTCCCCATAAACCTTTATAGGAATACATTCTGTTACATAAGCATCTTGTTTTGCTGTGGTAGATCTGAAAGGAAGGGTGCACTGCGGTAATTTATCCTGCAAAGAACTACTTAGTGTTTTTATTAAGGTATATGGAGTGGGGTTTTTTTTATATTTGGGGTAAAAACTAAAAATCAATTGTAAGCTGGAACATGTAGACACATCCATTGATGGGGAAGCCATATGTGAATTGAAACCTTTGGGATGCTAATGTGAAAGACATGATTGATAATGTAACACTTCTAACGAACACTTGACCTTGCATATAGGTGTCCCTGTGTGTCTATTTTTTGGCTTCTATAGAATGTAGATTTGCTTTTATAAATTCAAGAATGTCCTTTTCTTGAGAATTTTGATGCAAAGTAAATATGCGCTTGAAAGGTTTGTATCTGTAAGGTTTTTTTATGAAAGTCATAGTTAAGTCTAGAAGTACAGCATATGTTAAACTTCCTTTTCCTTAATGGAAAGCTTTATTATGGCTCCTGGGTTCTCAAACGCGTAGTAGTTAAAATCTTGTTAGAGAAAATAAATGTGTCCTGTGGCTACAGATACACCACACATCAAAAGTACATTATTGTCTTTCAAGAAGGAATTCTGCACTACATACATTAATGTTTTTTTTATGCATACTTGCATTTCTCTATGCTTTCAATGGCTTATCAGTTGGTCTGATGACTGCTTTTTCTACGAACTGTTACATCCTCTTTATATACCACAGCTACAGTATCCCAGTTCTTACAGTGATCACAAAGGCATCTCTCAAAACTGAACTCCAAAAGTCCACTCTTTCTTGCTGCGTGTGGTTGCCATAGGATGTCTAGTTTCATTTGCTCATCTCATCTTCTCCACTGCGTCCTCTTGTGCTGAGAGCCAACGGAGGCTTGAGCAGTCTTGTAGAAGCTGAAAGGTCTAGAGGAATTAGTTGTCTGTTGCAATGGGACATTGCTTTGGGTGTAAAAAAGCATTGATTAGATGGTTAGTTCTTGCCTTTTTCCACAACCAAGAATATGTGTTTATACCTTGCTCTGAAGTAATGTCTGCCTAACAGTCAGGGAACCTGAGTTGTTTTTACTGCCCCAGCAAGGTCAGTATTAAAAAGGATAAAATAACTGTTGATTATGTATTGAAGTTTATCTCAGTTGAAGAGCTTAACTCAAGAAAGCTTTTTTTGGGGTAGAAGTTCAGGACCAGTACATAGTCTATGTAGAAAAATGGACCCTTCACATCAGATTGACCATATGGGCTGCCTAAAGACAACTATTTTGATGTCATCTTTGGAAAGCTGGTTTCTGTCATCTTCAAAGAAAGATCAGGCCAAACATGGAAGTTTTGCCCACTTGTGCCCTGCCATGTGTGCTAATGGAGTCTGCTGATGGTGTGAGCTAGCCTTGTGTCTTAGCTGACTCCAAGGTATCCCAAAAATGGATCCCTAGATGTGAACACTTGACAGGATTGTTAATGTGACCTTAGAATGAAGGTATCGAAGTAAGTTTTCAAGTGACAGATACAGGTTACTGTGGCCTCTTAACCAAGAAAAGAAGTAAGGCTGGGTTTCTGTTTCACTAAATTACTTTCTCAATACGTAAGTGCATTTAAAAAGTTCCAGCGTTCTTCAGAAGCTTTGTAATTTCAAACCAAAGGCATTTATCAAGTGTATCTATTAAAAGTAAAAACCCCATTGAAGAAAAATCAAAGAAATTACAAGCCGAAGTTGATAAATTATACTAATATTGACCTCAGTACATGTGTTATATCCCACTGTGCACTCTCTGACCCTTCCCCTTTGTAACAAGACATTTAACAGTCTAAATGAATAGTTCCTGCTTTATATTTTGTGATTAAATTCACATGGGTAGGGTCCAAGGCTCTAATACAATCTTGTTGCAGAGCAGGAGACAAAAGACCTGGTGAAGAGGAGGGGAAAAATATCAGCAAACTTAAGTTGACTTTTTAAATTATGTCAGTACTTTTATGCTTTGGTTTTTCAGATAAAAGAAAACATAATTTTTCTGCTGATGTAGAGAACAGAAAAAAGGCTTGTTTTTCTTCCTTTTTTTCTACCTCCCTTCTTCTTTCCTTCCAGGTTATAAGTAGGAGAGGAATGTTTTCTAGCTAAAGACTGTTTCTAAGGACCAAAAACGTGCCCAGAACATCAACTGTTTCTACCCATTTATGTCAAATATGTTGGCTTTTTCAGTGAAAATTTCAGACTGCTCTAAGCCATGCTCTTAAAGCACTTACAGTCCATAAAATAATTTAATTTTTTTTTTCTAGATTACCTGAACATTTAAACTCTTTTCTTTTTTATCCCCTATGGCCTTAATATATAAGACTGTCAAAGTAGAAATATCCTCATACTAGGGAAAAACATCCTATCAGCTTCTAATTAGCCATCTGTCTTTAAAGACAAAGCTACTACAGGTTATAATCTGTATACCCAATCATAAAACTGCAGCCATTGCATTATAAAGAGAAATGCTCATGTGGCAACAAACTACCTAAGTTAACTGTGGAGATCAAATTCTAAGTTATTCTCATTTTTAAATTTTAGGTGGTTTAGGTCTTGCCCACCATCTCCCACAATTAAGAGACTGTCTATTAAGAAAGTGGATTTTGCCCTACAAGTGTACTATATAAAAAGGCAAGATTTTTATCGTTTTGGGGCACAGATCACTAATGGTGATTCTAATCTCTTCTGTTTTACAGATGTCTCACTTTAAGAGATCTAGTCGTACCCGGTCAACTTAGGTTGCCTTTGTATTCAGTGGAGAATATATTCACCGAGACACAGGCACCACCAGATGGTGATTCATCTAATCTATTTTAGACACCTATTTTAAGAAAAGATGAATCACCCAGTGAAGGGGCCTTTCTCACAGAATCAGAGAAAAATTTAGATTAGCAGGGCGCTCTCGAAGTCACTAGTCCACCCTCTTGCTCAAATCTGGGCTAAATTCCAAGTTAGATCAGACTGCTCAGGGCCTATCCGGTTAATTTTTGAAAATGTCCACGAATGGAGAGTTCACAGCCTTTCTGGACACCTTTTTCAGTGTGGAACTACTTGTATTTTGATTAATTTTTTTCTACGTCTGATCAGAATTTGCTGCATCACAATTTGTGACTTTTGTCTTTTTGCCCTGCACCTTTGAGAAGACTCTTGTGCTGCCTTCTCTACAATTCACCTTTAACTAGTGGAATTTGGCAACTGGCTCTTAGGTTAGCTTGAAAAAGAGAAGACTAACCCAGTTCCGTACAGCCTCTCCCTGTATATCTCCTAGCACCTCCAGATTCTCAAGTGACAGTCTTAGTCACTTAGTGCTCCACTGCTGTACTTTTTCCAGTTTGCCAACACCCTGTTGTATTGAAGTCCTTTTTGCAGAGCTGCTAACCAGTCTAACTTGTTTGTCCCCAGCTTGCACAGATTTTTATTGTTCTTTTGCTCTCTGCAAACTATAGAGAAAGCCTATGGTGACTAGACTTAATGTTAAAGTTAGGTCACGTAAATGCCACCCTAAAAGCTGATTTCTATGACAAGATTAAATGTTAAATTTGGATATGCTACTATATGTGTAAGCTTAAGCCTTGGAATCCTGCCTGCTTATTAAATGCTCAGAATTTGCATGTACTAGATGAATATGTTCTCAATAACGTGTCTGCTTGAAGTGAATACCACAGAGATCTGTCCTGGGACCTGTCCATGAACACCTTTGACAGTGACCTGGAGGAGGTGATGGAGGGGTTGTGCTTAGTTTGCAGATGACATCGAACTGGGAGGACCAGTCAATACACTTAAGGACAGAACTACCATTGAGGGACCTAGACAGGTTGGAGGGATGGGCCAACAGGAGCTTTAAGAAATTTGGCAATGACAAATGCCAATTCCTGCACCTGGGAAGAAACCCTGCTTTGGAGCAGAACAGGCTGGGGAACAACTCTGCAGAAAAGAACTTGATGGTCTTGATGGTCTTGGCAGTGTAGGAAGGACCAACAGCATCATGGGCTATATTAACAGAAGTATGGCCTGTAGGTAGAGGGATATGATTATTCCCCTCTACTCAGAAGTTGTTAGGCTGCCCCAGGAGTACTGTGCCCAGTTTTGGATCTCCAAGTACAAGGAAGAGGTTGCTAAATTGTAGTGAGTTTAGAGGAGGGCCACCAAGTTGTCTGGGGCCTGAGCACTTGACTGGTAAGGAGAGGCTGAGGGTCTTGGGATTGCTCAGCCTGGTGAAGAGGTGACTTCAGTGGCCCTAATGGCAGCCCCCCAGTTTCTAGAGGAGGTTATTGAAAAGGTGCAGCCAGGCTCTTCACAGCAGCGCATAGCTGAAGGGCAAGAGACAAGGGGCATAATTTGAAACAAGAGGTTTAGGTTGGCTATAAGGAAAAGCAAAGGACAGGCAAACAGTGAAGCAGGTTGCCTGGAGAAGTTATTCAACTTCCATACATGGAGGCTTTCAAGACCCAACTGAGCCTGAGAAATCTGGTTTGATCTTGTGTTGAACAAAGGGGTTGGACTAGAGACCTCCAGAGATCTCGCCAACCTGAATTATTCTATGGTACTAAAATTGCATTTAGCACCTTCGTCTCATCTTTTAAAATGATTTTCATTTGTTCCATTTGGGGAGAGGAGGCAGGTGCAGGGATTATATTTTCTTACTTAAAATATGTTGCAAGAAATTAAAAAGAAATATGTGAACTGGTGAAAACATGACATCTAGGCACATCTCATTTAATATATTTCCTTATGTTTCAATTGTTATTTTCCTTATTTTTTTTTTCTATACAGCAGTAAGGCCTTTTAAAAAAGTCTCTTTAAAAAACAATAGTTACTAAAGGAACCTCCAGTTGAACTGGTTAAGATGCTATCCATACATTTACTAGATATAGATAGCAATACTGCTTTTCAGACTAATGAGTTTGTCCTTCATGCAGTCCAAAAACCACTTAAGAGTACAATATTTTTCCATTCTGTGCTTTTCCTTTAAACAAAAATACCACAGGGCTAAATTCAGCCCTGCAGTTACTCTGATTTCAGCCATGTCTCTGCAATTTGTTGATTCAGCTTTAGTGGGGTATAGAAAGAGAAGCAATTGAATAGGTTCTATAGAAATTAATGGCTAAGGCTAGCAGGTTATTTCCAGAGCTAAGCTTTAAATACTTGAATGTGGAATGAGACAAGTACCAGGCTTTAAAATGAAGGTCCAGATGAACATATTTCCATGTTCATTCTTGGTCCAAAGAGGGGACCTTGGTGTCTATGAATCTTCAATGCAACCCCATCCACCATCTCATACTCAGTTGGGAAAGAACAAGTGTCAAGGAGGAGTAAACTGGCTGCTTCTACTCTTTTAAATAGCCTAGATCTTTTACCTTGCTCAGTGTATCTGTGAACCTCTCTTAAAGGGCTAGAATCAGCCCCAGAAAGAATATTTTGCACCAGCCACTCCCTGTGGCTCTTGGCAGGCCTTGCTAAGCTGTAGCAGCATTAGAAGGATGCTCGTGACCCAGGCAACAAATTTCAGAAGAGTGAGAAAGTTTCTTTACTTAGGCTCTTTTAATACTTAGCTGGTTAGAACTGGATGTGATTGACTCCTTTCAAGCTGGATAGAAATTAGAGGATCTATCTCCCACCCTTCCCCAAAGCTGTGTGCTTCACACATTTCTTGGCTTCCTGAGGCTGCAAGGCAAGCTGGCTGAAAATCCCCATTCTGCAAAAATTGTACCTGTATGCCTGCTCCCTTACTAGTGTGTGTAAAGATTTCCTGCCTTAGTGGTGTCTGTGTTGTTTGTGCCCTTCAAAGCTGTATTTCATCACCTTGAAAACAGTGTCAACGTGGTCACATCTGGGCTGTAAGTCAGGTATGTTACGAGCCTTCGAATTGCCCAGACTGAGGATGTGTCCTGCTGTGGCTCCTTAGGCGCCTGCATTTCTGAGTTTGTTTCTCTGGGGAAACATGGTGGGAGGGGATGCACGCTCAGGTCTCACCCAGAGTTAGGGATCAGGACTCACCCAGGCTGTATGTTTGCCTCCAAGGTGTGAGACATTACCTTGTAGGTGAGATTTAGCTGAAGTTAACTTTTTGAGGGCAGTTAGGTTAGCGTGTTGCTGCCCAGTGGGAAAATAAAAGGCTTCACTAGAATGTATGGAAAATTTATTTCAGGATATGTTAGTTATAGCAGGAAATACCTTTGCTTGAAGAGCAGATGGTTCACTGAGGCTTTGAGCAGAGAAAAATGATTGTTGCTGGACCCAAGGACAGCGTACAGCTATCTCATGGGGACTCCTCTCTCTTGGCAGTGTAGGAGAATGATTTTATCACATTCAAAAAATTTCCTATTCATGTAAACAAAAGAGCTTTTCTAGCTGGTGGCTTGACTTTTTCTGGTAAAAGTACTAAAACTGCCCTGCAAGGCCTTATGTGAGTCTACCTTCCTGATGCAGGACCTCCTGTGCTGTAAGAGTGTGTTGGCTGCAGACTTGCTGTGTGTTTGTCAGGTTTCCCATAGGCACACCTGAGCTTTGTCCTGTGCTATCTTACGTGAGTAACCAAAACTTTTTTCAAATTCCTCCTACATGGTTTCTGCATGCTGACTGTGGTGCACAGCATGCTGTACCTTCATTAGTATTTGGTGACTGTAGCCTAGCTGTCATGGCTTGTGTTAAGTGGTGCCATCTCACAAGGTCCTGTGTATCACAGAGGATGTATTTGATTTGCTGGTTATTTGTTTTTGTTTTTGTTTTTTTTTTTCTTTTAATAGTTTGCCAAAAGCTCTTTGAGGTAGGAGCTTCATCTGTTGTTTAGTGTTTGTGTAGCATCTAACAAAAAAAGATTCAAACCCTTAAACAAAAGGTGCAGGTGCTTTTATGGTACAGGTGTGAAATGCTAAAATGCTTGCTTTACCTAATTTGAAGGGATTTCCTTGAGTCAAGCTTACAGAAGCCCTCTATGTTGAGAGATCCGAATTGACTGAAGTTGGATGATGATCATAAGCTGTTTCCAGATATATCTAGTTACTTTGCTTTTCTAATAACGTTCCATACAATAGGGAAGGTTGTGTAATTTCATTAAAATGGGGCATTTCCCTCCTTCAAGAGACAGATTATTGATTAGACTTAACTAGTATTCTGACAGCTAAATCACATTAAGATCTGTTTCACAGAAATATTTTAATCATGGAATCATAGAAGATCATAGAATGTGCTGGGTTGGAAGGGACCTATAAAGTCCAACCCGCCTGCGCAAGCTGATTTAACTAAATCAGGTTGCTCAGAGCCTCATCCAGCCTGACCTTGAATGTTTCAAGGGATGGGGCCTCCACCACCTTTCTGGGGAACCTAGTGTCTCACCACCCGCACTGTAAACAACTTGTTACTAATACCTCATCTAAATCTACCCTCCTTCAGTTTAAAACCATTACCCCTTGTGCTATTGCTATACTCCTTGATAAAGAGTCCCTCCCCAACTCTCCTGTAGGCCCCCTTCAGGTACTGGAAGGGGGTCTAAGGTTTCCCTGGACCCTTCTCTTATCAACACTCTCAGTGTGTCTTTGTAGGAGAGATACTCCAGCCCTTTGATCACCTTTGTGGCCCTCCTCTGGACCTGCTACAACAGATCCATGTCCTTCCTGTGCTGAGGGCTCCAGAGCTGGATGCAGTACTCCAGGTGGGGTGCCACAAGAGCAGAGGGGGAGAATCACGTGTCTCGATTTGTTGTCCACGCTTCTTTTGATGCAGCCCAGGATACCTTTTATTGCAATGGAGTCATAAATATACACAAAGAAAGTACACAATAGTAAAAAAAACCAGCCATGCCAAAACAATCGCCCCAAACCAACAAAAGATTTTCTCCTTAAAATATATTTAATCGCCATCTAACTTAGGAGAAAACAGTATCAATATGTAGTTTTGGGTGGGGTTTTTTCTGATAATATATAACATAAATTCTACAGTGAGTTTGAATTTGTTAAGAAGTAATATTCTTTTAAAGAATTATAAAGAAATTGTAGGTTTGCTAACCTGAATTATTTCTTTACAGTAAGATAATTCTACTGTCAATTGATAAAGTTCACAGGTGCTTTGTACACAGACTATACCCAAGGCTTTAAACTGCTTGGCATATGTAGGTAGTCATATCTGTGCTGCTCTGAACTTTGATCAACTTCTTCAAGCATCTGTTTTGATTAAAAAACAAAACACCATTGAGGTGTCTTCAAGATGAAGAGAATGTAAGAAATGTGAGGTGAATGTAACTGGAATGGTGAGGGGTCAACAGTCACTCCATGAGGTGTGAATTAAAGCGGATTTCTAAAATGCCTCTTCTGCAGAGTGAAATCTAAACCATTTAAAGTGTAAGGCTGTCCTAGAAGTGTTTCAGCTTTGAGTTTTCACCGAAACCTATGTTTCTTGCTGGCTTGCTGTCTACACTGCAGACTCCAGGGCCTTCACACTCCATGGACTGGGCAGCTGTTCCATGGATGCTCCTCCAGGCAGGGGAGTCCTCACGCTTCCAGCTGTGGCAGCTGCTAGGAAACCAGTAGATCGCAAGATCAACATCTTGATATCAGGAGTTTGAGGCATCTTGCCAGCTGCCTGTGAACTCTGGCAGCAGCCAGTGCACTCAGGCTTTGGGAGGCTTGTTCTTCCATCCAACAGGGGAGCATGTTGCAGTTTTTGTAGCAAATTCCAAATCCTGACCAGCTGTCTTAGCAACTACCCCATTCAGCCAAGTGAGTTGAATACCCTGGAAAAAACTGTTCAGATGTTGACATGAACCATTCAATGCCATATTAAAAACAAACAAAAAACAACCCAAAAGCAAGCAAGCAAAAAAAACCCCACCAGACCTCAAAACAAAGCACCCACCCCCTCCCTCACTCTCCCTTCCCTCCTCTTAAACAAAAAACACAAAACAAACAAACAAACAACAAAACCCCCCCCCCAAAACAAAAACCCCACAGAAAATGTGCCATTACTTGTGAGCAGCCTCTCATTTTCATGCCTGCTAGCGGGGAATACGTTACAGCTGGGTTTGCCCCATTTCTGCAGTTGGGCGATGGGAAGCCTGGAGATGTGTCTCGAGCTCACACCAAGTTCTGCGGTGGAAAGTATTAGGAGGCTCACTAACCCGAGGTGACAGCATTTGAAACAAGTCACAACCAGATGTAAATAGCCCCTTGGGCATGGTGGCTTGTGTGAAGAGTGCATATCTTGTGTCTATTGCATTTTCTACCATGTCTATATTCTCCAGTGGGGCTCTCCTTGTCCTTGATGAACTAGGGGTTCTGGACACTGCTCACAGTCCTACCTTGCTGTTAGGATCTGTGAGAAGGTGACAGGGGTGGTTCAGTACTTCAACCCCTAACTGCCTTGTACCTGCAAGTCAGGGGTGTGTGCTGTAGACCCCTTAAAAAGTTCTGGGTTCTTTTGAAACATAGTTGGGGGGGGGAGAAAAAAAAAAGGCACAGATCTCTGAGAACTGTAAAAGAAACAGTAGGACTGCAGCAACAGCTTTCCATGTAAACATGATACCTTGGTTTAATGGCTGTGAGCATTCTGTGCAGTAGATGGGTGTATGGCAGGAAGAAAGTGCTTCAACAGTATCCTTTTGGACCAAATCAAAACAAAAAGCAAAGTTTCCAGCAACTAAAATACATATCTGAAGGGATGAAAGCAGTTCTGGCATTCATGCTGTCCTTTTACTGTATAGATAGTGGTAAGTTTTGCAAAAACATA
>VXBJ01003154.1:875826-1017988 GCA_013400055.1 Nycticryphes semicollaris | reverse complement strand
AAGTTTTGCAAAAACATAAGAAAGGTTTTTAGTGCATAATTTTGAGTTTTGAAGTCCTTTGAAACAACAAAGTGGGGAGCAGAGAATTTTATAGATAACAAAGTATTATATATAAAACAATTTTTAAAAGATCCTTATAGCTTAAAGCATTTGTTTTATTTTTATTTTATTTTATTTTATTTTATTTTTACAAGCATGCATTTCAAATTCCAACTTTTCACTGTGTGTGTATGTCATTGCCCTCTACTGGACAGATTTAGAATCTTTTTTTTGAGCAATGCTGCCTGCTTGCTTGGAGTCTGTGGCTGTTACTTCAGCGTAATCGGAAGAGGGACGCCTTCACACTCCAAGTATTAAACAAACGTATGGAAATATCTCTGTAAGGTGGGTAGGTTTGTCTTTGTGTTACGTGTGTTTAGCCAGTAGTTTTCTGGTTTTAATTTGTAACAAAAACCTCCTACAAAGCTGATGTTTATTTTGTGGAAAGTTATGCAAGGTAAAAACTGCTTATCCTTATTGCAAGCTATCACTTATATGGGATGGCTGTGTGAAATTCTCTTTTGGCTTGGTAAAATCTCCCAAACATTTCATAAAATAAAATGGTTTCTGAAAACGACATTGGCAGTAAAAATGTGACTGCAATGGACAACATATTCATGTTGTAGTTCGTGGCTAGGTCAATGTCATATATTCTAATGCTTAAAATGTTTTAAATGAACAGGATAGGAATGGGTAAACAATTAAAAATAACTGTCTTGCTGTTTTCACATGGCAGTGTGGGGGCTTGATTCTTCCTTGTGCCCAAAGAGCTGAAAACAAACCCCTGCTTACTGGCAGTTTGGTCAGGATCACCTTTTTTTTTAGTTAGAAATTTTTGCTTTTATTGGTGGCTGGCATTCTGCTGTAAACTGAACTTTGCCTGGAGCTGGTGTCATTTCATACTGAGCAGGGACAAGATCTGACTCTCTGCTGCTTTGCAGGTTTGGGTTCTGGGTTTTTTGAGAAGGAGAGGTGGGAAATAATCACTCATTGCACTTCTTATTTAGTGAGGGCTGCTGCACCATGCAGCTTTCCATATAGGACAGGAAGAGCAGGTTTGGTAAGAGTGGGAAGAAGGTGGCAGCTGTCACTAGCGAGTGGCATTTGGCTGGTTATCTTATTTAGGGATGCTTTTCTCCCATCTGCTCACCCACCCGATAGCTGTCCCTTTATGTGGCTAGATGGGTATCTAAACACGCTAAATGGAGAGGAAAATATTGCTGCTGTCTCTAAAGGCAGTAAAGTTGAACTTTTAGTACAGTACCACACAGAGAACTTTTGGTTAAACAAAGGAAAGTTGAAGAAAAAAATAAAAGTACTATACTTAAGGATCTAAATAAGGTTGGGAGGGTGGCAGGCAGGCAGAGGTGAAGAAGGAAGCACCAGGCTTGCTAAGTGAGGATCTACTAGTGGAATTCCTTGAGGACTACCCTTGGGCCTCCTGTGTGTAATGTTTTGATGTTGACCTTGGGCATAATAATTGGGAGTAATGATGAAATTGGATGATGGCAGAAATTTGAGAAGCGCTGTACGTACAGAGAAGTGTTAGGCTATCACACAGGGGAGTGGCGGGGGGCGGGGGGAAAGGACTACCTTGGGGGCTTCAATAACAATAGAAATAGGATAATGTGTAATAATGCAGAAAGCGAAGTCATATTTGGAGTTTCTTTCTGATCCTCATCTCATCGAATAGATATGTAACAGATAGAGCTCTGCAGGTCCAGCTGTCTGACATATGGTAGTCAGCATAGCTCATTTTAAAGTGGAAATTTATTTTAATAACTGTAATGGTATGTTGCTGCCAAACTACCATGACTTGGTTTGTAGGAAATTTTAGGACTGACTTTGGTCAGCGATGGTGTATCATCTTTTGAGTTGTGTGGTTTTATGCATGTCCTCTTTAATTTATTTACTTACTATTTTACAGTTACAAGCACGAAACCGTAAAGGAAGATGGGAAAGCAAATTTTGTTCTTGGGATGGTATGTGCATGAAACATGGCATAACTTTAGGTGGCAGAAAGCATCTTGAGTCACATAAACAATAATTTAACTCTTCAGCCAAAATCTGTCTGTAGCTTGTTCCTGTATATTTTGTAAGCTTTTCCTGAGACTTGGATCACATAACAGCCAGTCTGTGGATAACTGTTCAGGTCTTCAGAGAATTTCTAGTGTTCACTTTACCTCTTTGGAGCTTGGGAAAAGAAAATACTTGGATACCAGATGTTAATGAGCCTACACTGAATGTCTAGGTGATCTTTCTCTGTTGTCTGAAAGTCTGAGTGAGTTAAAAGCCTTCAGGGATTGTTTCCAGTTGTACACTGCATTTTGGAATGTGTTGCTGGCTGATTACAAAAGTAGATCAGGAGGCAAAGAGACATTTCTGTATTTGTCATCTTTGGCATTGACAACAAAAGAAAAAGGAGGTTCAACATCTCAATGACAGAAGAGGCATACAGCTAAATGATAGGCAGAATGGAAACTTTTGTTTGGGCAATCCTTGCTATTTTCTCTAAAGTGTTTTAGAATAACAATATACTGTAATGGTAGGCGCACTAAGAAGCAATATGGAATGTGACCTGATGAGGAAACAAACCTGCACTAAGTCACCTATAAAGTGACATGCAGGTGTTTTCAGTTTACCAATGTTCATTAGAACTTGTGTATATTAAGGTATGTATCATTGTGCACTTAGTACTATCTGAGCAGAAACATCCAGGCAGAGCTTAATCTCATTGACATTTCAGAAACAGCTTTTTTCACTAATGTTTTAGAGTGGTGAATTTGGGTATTCAATAAAACAAATTAGCATAATGGTTTGCATACAGGATATGTAGCTTTTAGACAAGGCATCAGGTTATAAATGAAACTCATCTGCATCTAGCCAGGAAGCACTATGTTTGCATATATAATCTGACTGACTCACTACCAGTGCTCTAGCCCTTAATATGTTATGCCATTGAGAGGGAGAATAGCTTGAAAAAAATCATGAACTATTTTTAGCTTGCATTTAGCAAGGGATAAGGTTGAAAGGAAAAATAAAATTAAGGGTAAGAGGAAAAAAAATGATGTCTATTTTAAATGTTTAAATGTTATATGGTGGCTATTTGAGATAGTGAGAGCTAATGGCAAGTAATTTTTACCTGAAGTCACAATGTTATGTATAGAATAGAGGTTGGTGATGGGTTAGTGCTGGAATCTGGAAGAAATTAATTTATATCTGTCTATCTATCTGTGTGTATATATATTTTATTTTTTAAACGAAGTATAAGTCACACCAGCACTGGATGCTGAAGTGAATAGATAACTTGTAGTATGGTTTTGGTACTCTGCACTTCCCAGAGTGTGATAAATAGCAGAGACAAGTGCTTTGTATATCCTGGAATCAGAAGATGCCTCTGAGAATGGACTGCTAGTGGAGATCAGGAAGGCAGGTAATGGTTGAAAAAAACCTGGAACAGTAGACGTGGTTTCTGTAGGCAGCGTGATAAAATTGTGATAAACCGATGGGTATTATCATAGAGGCACAAAGTACATAGAAGGATCTTCTTTGTTGGTGATTTGCATTGCTGTCCCCAAGAAACAAGCTAAGTAATTCCTGCCTGCTGTAATTGTGAGCCTGCAAGTCTAGGGATGTTTCAAATACATCACAGTACAGTTCTTGAGGTGGGGAAGCATTTGTTCAAAAATTTACCACCTGCATGCCTGAAAAAGTTCACTTAGGATCTGTTGATGAACGAAAGGTAACTTAAATTACTTAAAAGTAACTTATTTACCAGCTTCAGTAGCAAATATGATGAGCTTCATCACAGCTGCTGTAACCTCTGAAAGAAAAGAATTGGGATGCAGCAGTACAGCTTCTGAAGACATTGGAGTTAGCCATGTAAAAGGAGCAGTTGGGAATGGAGCTGGTAAGAGGGAACTGGACAGCAATGGGAGGCAGCCCAGATAAACATGTCCTACATGCTGTGAGGCTGGGCTGGGGTCAAGGCAAACACAGACAGGGTGCTGGCTAGAGTGTGAGAGTGGTTTTGGGTACTGGATATAGTGGGGGTTGAAAGGCATGCAGGTTACCACTTCTAAGTGTTGACTAAATAAAGAAGGTAGCTGATTAGCAAAGCAGTTTGCTGAAGGGGTAACTGCAAATGTCTTGAAATCGCAAGGGCTTCAAATAAACCCATGCTTCCTTTTCTCAGGCAACCTCATAAGAGGGGTTTGAAAATACAATACTTTCACATAAACTTTGTTTCACAGGCTCCACTCGTAGCAGCCTTGTTTCTTCCAGTCTAGAAAATACAGTACTTTGGAGGATTTGAAGGACGAACATAAAGAATCAGTGCCTTGGGTATAAAGGTGTATAATCTCTTCAGTTGTGACGAAATAGAGTGTCTGTTTGCTGTGAGAAACTCAGTCATGCAGGTAGTGGGCAGAATTTTGTTTGGCTGGCACCCATTTACTAGTGAGAGATGCCACTACCTATTTTAAATGTGTATCTCTCTCTGTTGTAAAAAGCAGCACTATTCTGACCAGTGTTAGCTTATTTTCTTTTTTCTAAATTGCTCTAGGGAAATTCAAGTTTATGGCCCAAGTAAAATCTTAATGATACACAGAAAACATGTTGAAGTGATGTGGCCATGTAATTTTCATAAAGTCTATGCTATAAATAGCAAGAAAGCAGGGTCACCTCAAATAATTTAGATTAGGTTCTCTTTGAACTGTGTGACTTGTTTTGAAGCCAATATCCTGCTTTTCCTATGAGCAAGGGAATCCTGCTGATGTCAGTACAGTTCCAGTCATGTATGCCAGGATATCACAGAGAAGACTTGTCGCGCTGGCTTGAATTGAAGAACACTATTTATCTTGCCTCTGCAGTTCCAGGACTCTGGAACTTGCCCCAGTTGTTGATTCAAACTATTTGGTGATCTTGCAGTCACTCTGAGGAAGAAACTTGATCCGCGGGATTTTGGAGATATATATATATATATGCCACACAGCAACAAAAGGGTGGAGCGGCAGAGAAGAGCTTTCACTTTGTTTTTCTTTCTGTAGGTGGCAAGTTGGCAGAATTCTTTGCAGAGCCATTATTTCAGATGCTGCTGGAATTCTGTTCAAATGCTGTCAAAAGAGTGCCTTGAACATTTTGTTGTTGTTTTAAAAAGGGGAGAAAACCCACTTAGTTAAAACACTGGACCTGTGCATAAAAAGGGACTGAATGTCCTTATTCCTGCTTCACAGCTCAAGTAACTGAAGCACAGAGGGGTGACCCTGGCTTGCCCAAGATCAGGCAGCACACAGAATCAGATGGAACGGTAGAACCGGCACCCGAATGCTGCTTTTTAACTCCAAAGCAACATCCAGTCTGCCAAAGAGTAAAGCCTTCTAGCAACCTTACTGTCACTAGATTCATTTAAAAATATGAAAACTTCCATCCCCAAAGACCTGCTCAGATCAAACTTTTCTGAAATGAACACTTTGGGTTTAGTTAGAATAATATGAGAGACAAGTCAGACTTGTTGCTACTAAATAAATGTATCCTAGAGCAGAGCTTGATTTCTTTCTTTTTTTTTTTTTTTTTTCCTAAATTGAAATGTGCTGCAAAAGGCAGTAGTAAATTTACAGACTGTTCTTCCAAAGTATTTAACGTAAGAAAATGTATGAAAAATCTGAGAGGAAACAAAGGAAGAGCAATAGGTGTTCCTGGGCTTATTTTTTCCTCTGTTGTCATTTCAGGAATGATTTTGCATAGTTTGATTGTAAATTCAAACTGAAAGTAAAGTTACATTGTCAGTGTCATCCATGGTTATTGCTCTGGCACCCAGTGTTCTTAGTGATGATTTTTTTTTTTTTTTTTACCTCTGTGGATTTCTGAGGCTTTAGTGTCCGTATGGTCTGCATCAACAGATTGCAGATGAGGAATTGGCTGCAGTCTTTTCCAGCAAAATCTGTAATGATTATTTCTTTTGTATGGTTTTTATTTTGGTAGAATGCTTATCTATTCAAAAGTTAGGGTTCCCATAGCAATGTTAACATGACCACATTGCACATATGCAGCATTTTCAATAACTGTTAATTTATGCTGTGCTATATGTCTTAAATGGGGCTGAATTACTGTTGCTGTGGGAACCTAAACTTTTGAGCCTCCTGACTTCTTTGCCTAGCTTAATGCTCAATTATAAAATTTTTCAGTCTAAAAATGACGCTAGCATTGTACTCCCTTCTTAGTCTCCTGAGAGTTAGGTATCTTAGAAAACAGTGGGCAAAGTCAAAAGAGATTTTGAACGTATTTTCAAGGAAAAGGTTTTAAATTTTACTTCTATCTAAGCTAGGTACCCTAGAACAGATAGCACAGTAGCTGCACAGGTCAGGATATGTTCCCAGTTCCTTCCGAAATCAAGTGCTGGTTCATACTTCTACTAACATGTACCTCTGCAAGGAGGGCTTTTTGTGGTGTAAGCTGGGACCATGCTTGGCAGCGATTTCTGACCATGTGAGTGTAAAGAAGGCATTCAATGGCATGGATAGTATTTCCATATCCTGTGATGAGGTACATCTGCCAGCAGTAACACCTGTAGTTTGCTCTGGAAATCCCTTGATGTACTTGTGATTTCCTTTATGGACTTCTGCATAGGTGATTTAGGGGAAATGTTAGCTATAGTTCTTGCAAGTGAATGCATTTTCTTCTTGAAGCTAAACAGTAGGGGTCTCCTGTTGCGTAACAAGATCTTCTGCACTGTTCTTTCTGGTAGCACTACAGTTTAAGTATTCGCCTGTATAAGGAAAATTGATTGGCAGGACTGTTCCCTTCTAGCTATTAGGGTATAATTTAGCTGTTCCAGAATAACTCCCACATGTGGATGAAATATTCCAAAATAAAAATGATTTTATTCTGTAACAATTATTTCACTTTGGAAATGGAGTAATTATCCCAGAATAAAATAATCACTCTACTTCCAGAGCGGAATAATTATTACAGAATCAGAGTTGCTTATTTTGGACAAGTGCATGAGTACTGAGGAGCTGTTGTGGAGAAGTTATTTTACTTTATTTGCCCTCCTTATTGTTCGTGACCTGCTGGTCATACTCTGCAGCAGGTTGTGGCCTTGAAGTTGTGTTGGGGAGCATAGGTGCTGCAAAGAAAGGGGGGCCTTCGGCCTTATATCCAAAGGCTTCAGGTTAAAAAACCATCTTAGTGTAGGAAGACTTTGAGCTCTACAGGTATTTTTTAGAGGTTGATTATTAGCACAGGTGATTCAGAAAAATTTTACCTAAATAATGTGTCCATCACTAGCATGACACAAGGTTTCTTGGGGGTTTTAATATTGAAAGGTCCTGTTGATGGGGCTTGTCCAGGGCCAAGCGGTTGGAAATTGAAGCCATGCCCAAGTGAGAATGAAGCAGTGCCTGTAGGGCATCAGTTGGGCAATGGAAGAGGCTATGAAGGGGAGAAAGGGGGTTGCTCTTTATTAGTGTCCCCAAGATGTCTAGGAGCCTACCCCTGCCCTAGTCAAACCAGTCTGTCTTTCCCAGGAGTGAAAGAGTGTCCAGGTCCCAAGCTCAGCCGGGTGGGAGGAGGAAGTCTCAGGATGCCAATGTCTGAAGGAAACTTGACATATTTCCAGAGTCAGTGCGGTTCACTGGTGACGACATACAATCGCTGTCACCTAGGAAATGAAACACGTTCCCATGGCAACCCCAAGGCTGCGTTATTACTCAGCTTCAAAATGTTGACAGTTGGAAAAAGGCCTCTTCTGATACCACCCCCAAGCCCAAGGGTTTCCCCTCCCCCCCTTTAATAATTACTTAATCTGAAAAAAGGAAAGGCATATATTTAACTCAAGATGCTTCATGGAAATAAATCTTTGGAAAGAAAGAAAATAAAAAAGATGTTTTACTCATTAAAAAAACTCCACTGCCTCCTAAAATAGTTCCAGATCCTGTGAAGGTAATTTTAATGAAGTGTATGGCACTTCAGTTGGCTTAAATCAGCAGACAGCTTCTGAAATTATTTGCTGGATCCTTTTACATAGTTTGAATCACTCTGAAAGTCTCCAGCTGTAAACTGTAGCTTTGTTTTGTAACCATATAAATAACTGGGAAATTAAACCTTCATTTTACCATAGTACAAATGGAGACACATTTGCTGTATGCTAAATGCCTTCAGCATTTCTCCAGTATTTATTTTCCATGGTCTTTTTCCTTCAGTTACCTGCCCAGATCTTCTCATCGGTCCTACTGACAGTATCTGTGCATGCATAAACATGCTTCTCAAATGGACTTGTAGGCAGAAAATGCTGAAGTTAGTTATTTGTGACAAAAAGGACCATGCTTCTTGCCAAGAAGCTCGCTGGCAGCAATGAGGCTTATGGCCCCAGCACCTGCTGCTGTTTCTGGGTGGGGTATATGTCCCATACTTGTGTGACCTTAGCGAGGTTTCATGGGCAAGAAGGATTTCATCACAGTGGTTCTCAGCTTGTTCAAATGTCTTTTTCTTGCTATCTCCAGTCTTGTCAGTGTTGACAGTGCCTCTGAAATGCATGTACTCTGCATGTTTTCATCTGAACTCTCTGCTTCTTCATACTAAAATCTTTAGTTAAAAATATTAGGACCATCCTGTGAGGAACACAATTTCTCTCCAATGGACAGTGCTTTTCAGCAGTACTTGTTGCTAGCTGTTTCTCCACCTTTTTAACACCCCCAGCAGTCATTTTCTTCAATTAATTAATTAATTCCTACATGGCATGGTATCAAACACTTTTCCAGTTGATATCTCCCTGTGCCTGACTTCATTAGGAAGGTGTAGAGCTGAACCAGCCTTTGGATCTTGCAGAGTCCTCTTGCGGTTACTTGTGCCCCTCCCCTGTGTGTACTAAGACAACTGTGAGTAAACTGAACTTTTGGCTTTCTTGCAAAATTTGTTTTCATAGCTTCATTCTGTATAGTCATCCTGCTATAACAGACATCTTCTTTATCATACTTACTGATCACTCAGACAAAGCATTCATTTAGACTTGAGACCATCCTTGCGTTAGTTTTTGCGGTGTGCCAACTGCAATGTGCCCCTTCTTTTTCTTTTACTTTCTTGCTTATATAGCAAAATAAACTTGCTCCCCTTCCTGTAACACATAGTAAATTATAATTCGGCTTGATTTTTTTCTGATAATGTTCACTTATCCTTTTCCTTCTTGGGCTCTGGTATTAGGAAGATCACATTCTTTGCCATTTCATCATCTTTTCCATTAGTTGGTATGCTTTCCACTTAGTATCCTTCTTCAGATACTTATTCAACCACTAGATCTGATGCCCCTTAACACAAGTCCTCCTAATTATTGGAAATATAATTCAGTATTTGTATCTTGGGTACCTCTTGGAGAAGTTCCAGACCTGCTTCACAATCAAGTCCCTGACATCCTCAAGCCATCTGATTTTACTAATAGAGTTTATCAAAGCTGTCTGTTTTCCTTGTAGAAATCTGTAGTAGACTTACTTTCTTTGTATTTCCAGTTAATTTAAAGAGGGACCTCTTGTGCTACTTCTGTCCAAGGCTGTATTCTACATCTAGATTTTCTAGAATGCCCTTACTGTTCACCAAAAACAAATTTAAATTTGCTTTTGTTATTGCATTGAATAGCTGAAGAGGTCAGACTAGCTGATTGTATCTGTCATCTTTAGCTCCTTAATTGTATGAGAAAAAGATTTATTATTGTTAACATTATTACTCCTTGCTAATGCTGTTGAATAAAACCTATCATTTTACTGTGAGATGTTGTATTTATTTGGCTGTAAATGCTGAAACTAAACTTCTGATACAGTCTGGAAGAAGGCAATCTGGAATAGAGATTTTTTTCTATTTGGTGAAATTTTGTGTGCATATTAAAGTTTATGCGTAATGTCACTTTATTCTGGATCAACTAATAATCAGTAATATATGAAGAAAAATAGATGGTGATTCCTCTATGCTGAGAAGTTGGTGTTTCACTGTCTGCGCTAAAACTGCTGCTACCTTAAGTGAGCATCAGGATTTCTCGCTTGATGTTTTACATATGTCTTTCTGAGGAGTGTTTCATCTGGACATGTAAAGGCATTTCAGTACCTGCCTCACTGTTAACTCTCCTTGTAAGGTTGATATTGACAATACTCTCATCAGCTGCTGATTCAGAAGGTGCTGACTAACCTCACCACTGTGAGGTAGTCTCTTGGCTGTGACCTCAAGCCAGTTGAGATGTTGTGAGGTTGTAGAGAGGTGAAATAACAGGTAAGTCATCAGGCGCAATGGAAAGGATTAAACTTTCACAAAGAAGGTAAAAAATCTTGCCCCAGAGTTTGGTTGTGTTTATGTAGCCTAGTACTCAGAGATGATTTGAAATAGATGTTAGGTTTTGAACTACCTTGGGAGATAGCAAGCACCACCAGATCAGGACAAGCTTTCTCTCTTGGACACTGATCAAACTGGCATGGGAAGGTGGAGCAATAATGTAACAAAAATAAGAATAGCACAAACACAAGGTGTTTTCCCTCTTTGCCAGGTACTTAATTGCTAATATCTGAGGTAATGTTAAACAGGGATTGTAGGTGGGATATTTTTTTATTTTTTTCTTCCCATGAAACCCATAAAGGTTGAAATAGTTGAGTACAGTCAGATATTTGAGGAATGATTCAGGGCCCAAAGCACAGGCAAGCATGTAACATGGCTTTATGTTTCCTGTGGTACCTGAGGCATTGGTAAAGAGGTGGCCGATACAAAATAGGGCTTATGGGAGACCCACCCTCTTCTAGGGCAGGAACTGAAAGCCAGACTGGAATATCTTACGACTTCTGAACTGCTCACGCACACCTATGTTTAAGCACTTGAGTCCCTCTCCAAATAGCTCTCTGGGTCTAGGCTTTACCCTTTGATGTCACTGCTCTGTTAGATGTTCGCCTCTGAGTCCATTTACGTAAATAACTATATGTGAAAAAGCTGTGCTTGCAAGTTTCCTTTTGGTGTCATTTCCTGTCAAACAATAAGCTTTTCAGGTGCTATGAGAGCTGTAAGTCCTTGCTGTTCTGCCTGACAGTCCTTATTCTTCTATCAAAGGAAAATCCTTCTCCAGAGCTCATCAGGGAAAAGGAGATACTTCGATAAGGTCATCAATTCCTCTTTGCTGACCTTCACAGAAGGGAATGGAACTAGTGATCTAATTTTTACTTTATTTCTGTAAGCTTCCACAAGGTAGAAGACCACTTTTTTTCTTCACTTCAACTTCTCCCCCTGTCCCTCATGTTTTTCATTAGCCTTCTCTCCTCCCTACCCCATGTCAACATCTTCTTTCTGGTTACTCTAGAAGTTCTATCTCCCTAAGCCTGTGTAATCATTGGAGGGCAGAATGTCCTGTAAGCTTAGCAGACGCTGCTGTTTCTGACTAGTGAGTCATAGTTTGCAGACTGATCACAGTGAAGACCAATAAGATATTAGAGAACAGGGAGATTAAGGGGGGGAGGGGAAGGTTGCTGAGCAACAACATGACATAAGCATCGTTACAATCTATTTTTACAGCAAGAAGGTTGCAGAAGACTATAGAAAACATTTATTTTCCAGATTCTTATTCATATCTGTAAGATGACAGTGGCCTGAAGGGAAGAAATACTGTACTGACTTATCTAGTAGCTGTGCCCTTATAATTGCCTCACTGCATGGCCAGGGTTGGCAGCAGATTAGAAGAGAACAGTCATGTACAATGGTCATTCTGCAGTTTGAGGGAAAAGGCCGTGGCTATAACACAAGAAGATATAGTAGGGAGGCACAACTGCCAGTAACATCTGGAAGTCACTTTTTCCACGTGCATCAGATATATGTAATGTTCTTATTTTTAAAAAAGTCAAAAATCATAGAAACAGAGTGGTTTAGGTTGGAAGGGACCTTAAAGATAATCTAGTTCCAACCCCCCTGCTATGGGCAGGGCCACCACCTACTAGACCAGGTTGTTCAAAGCCCCATCCAGACTGGCCGTGAACACTTCCAGGGATGGGGCATCCACAGCTTCTCTGGGGAACCTGTTTCCCCTTTTCTGTTCAGTGGGAAATTCACCAGACTGCCATGACTTTTCAGATATAATGGAAAACAGCTTAGCAATTACATCTGCCAGTTCCCTCAGGACCTGTGGATGGATTTAATCAGGTCCCATGGGCTTGTGTACCTTCAGGTTCTTTACATGGTCTCATACTTTATCTTCAGCTACAGTGGGTGGCTCTTCTTTCTCCTAGTCCCTGCCTTTGCCTTCTGCAATTTGGGTGATGTGGTTAGAGCCCTTGCCATTGAAGACTGTGGCAGAAAGGTCATTAAATGTATGTTAACATAAATTTTCTTTGTCCAGCCAAGATGTCTGCTGCATAAATTGTTCAGTGCTTCAGACAAGGCCATGAACATCTTTTCTTGTCACTTACCTTCTTGATCCCCTAGGAAAAATTCCCAGCTTTACGTCCAGAATGGGCTAACTGTAATCATGCAATTTGCCACCCTTTTTCTATGGGGACATTTTACAGCAGGCAGGAGGGAATAGTCAAGTCCAGCTATTGCAGAGCAAAGATCACAAGTTTGATTAGCTGGAGTCCTGAATTCAAACGGAGCCATGCCAGTTATGGCTTCTTCAAAGGACGTTGGTTGATTTATTTATTTTATTCTATTTTATTTTATTTTTTTTTTGGCAAGAGGTACATTGCAAACAATTGACATAGCCTACAACTTCAAAATATTGATGATTTGCTAACTACATTAGCATGTTGCTTGATTAGCTTGGCATTAGACAAAGAAACAAAGTAGTAAGGTAGGAAGAAAGTAGAAAAATTATGAGCAGAAGCAGATGTGGCATGAATTAAATATTTCATCTAAGTTTACTATAAAACTCTTAAACAGCTTGAAGGCTTAGACAGAATAACTTTTCACAGGGACAAAGTTTATAAAGAAAGCATCACTAGAAACTCTATGAGCAAATTCCTGTGAACCTGTCATAACTTTCAGTTAAAGGTGGCTGTACAAAAACTACATCAAATTCTTCTATTCTAAAAATGTTCTTGTTGGTTTGTGAGGCTTTCTGTATTGTTTCTTTTTGTTTAATAATAATGATAAATATAGACTTGCAAATCCCAGCTTTTGAAGCCTACACCTCACATGAAAAGTTGAAAAAGCCACCATTGGAATTTTTTTTTTATGCTTTTTCCATATACTTTGTCTTCTGTTTTGAGCTCCTCATCACTGAGAGAGCTTTAAAAAAATGGTGAGGCACCAATTGTGAACTCCGCGCAAGATACATGCACAATTTACTTAATTTTTAAATAGGCAATGTCTTTTAGTTTGCCTGTAGCAAGTGCCCTCAATCAAATGAGCCCATCTACGTAAAACACTTTACATAAATGTTTAATGTACTTGAAACAGGAAGAGTATTTCTCTCTTGAGATGAATTTTGAATGTGGGTTGGTTTTTTTTCTCCCCCTCTGGTTTAGTTTTATAGATGCCTTTTCAATATTAATACATTTAAGCACTATAGTCCTTCTCGATTTCGATTTACTCTTACTCCACAGAAATTTGTCCCCCACCTCAATTTTGCTGATTATTACTCTCTTTAGATGAAACAAAGCATCCTGTTAATTCCAGAGTTACATTTCATAATGGCATCCCATATAACTTGTTTCCCTCAAACATTTTTTTTTTTTTTTTAATGCCTTTTACCTGCTCTGGTGTGGTTTCATGTACGTGTCTATGTGCCTGAAGGCATGTGTCTTTGCTTATGCATTTGGGAATTTGGATTACAGTTCAGGAACTAGGTCTTTTGTTTCAAGTAACAATAATATCTATAAATCAATTGTAATACTCTTGCCTCTTGCTCAGCAGTTTTCTTTATATTCTAACATTTGCTGCCATCCTGTGGTATACAGAGAGAGGCACACATACATAAACAAATGTTAGTAAAATAACAAACGGAAAATGTTTAAACATACAGGATGAAGGAAGTTGTAGTGATTTTGAGAGGACGAAAGCACAAGCAAACAGTCTTCACCTGTTGCTAGTTTCATCAGTGTATTGTGCATTCCCTTCTCACAGAAGGAAGGCTTATATGTCGTTGCAAGAATGGAGAGAAGTTTTATGCAGCTCCACTGAAGGTTTTAAGGAAAGCTGAGGTTTAGGGTTTTTTTCAATAGGGATTTTTCTTTTAAAAAAAATTTAATATATTCTTAAACGGCTTCATTCCTTACTACTTAGCTATTACAGTGATGAATGCTTCAAGAGCTGTCAAGTGACAAACACTTGAATTAAAAAAAAGTGTTCACAGTGCTACAAAGAAGGGAGCTTCATGCAAAGGCTGCTGAGCAGGAAAGCCAGGTTCTTACACTGGTTTAATCTGCAATGATGAGGCAAACCTAGGGCCAGTTTTTGTGTCAAACTGAGAAAGAAGCTAACAATGCTTTAGATTAGCTTTTATCTCAGTGCCTTGTGTACTTGCATTGATTGTGTAAGGTCCAACAGGTATGTCAGACGTTCACCTGGAACTTTGCTGTCTTGTAGATTGTTACAGAATCATAGAATTGTTACAGTTGGAAAGGACCTCTGAGATTGAGTCCAACCATTTATAAAATCATAACCCACTCCCTAAAATCTCAGCCACTAGAACATCCCCTGAAATGCCACATCTATACGTTTCTTAAATACCTCCAGGGATGGTGACTCAGCCACCTCCCTGGGCAGGCTGTTCCAGTGCCTCACCACTCTTTCAGTCAAGTAATTCTTCCCAATATCCAGTCTAAACCTCCCCTACTACAACTTCAGACCATTTCCTCTGGTCCTGTCATTATTCACTAAGATGAAGAGGCCAGCATCCACCTCTTTATAACCTCCATTCAGGTAGTTGTAGATGGCAATGAGGTCTCCCCTTGGCCTCCTCTTCTCCAAACTAAACATGCCCAGTTCTCTCAGCCTCTCCTCATATGACTTGTTCTCTAGCCCCCTCACCAGCTTGGTAGTTCTCCTCTGGATATACTCTAGTACTTCAGTGTCCTTGTAGTGAGTGGCCCGGAACTGAACACAGTACTCAAGGTGAGGCCTCACCAGTGCTGAGTACAGAGGCACCATCACTTCCCTACTCCTGTTGGCCACGCTATTCCTGATACAAGCCAGGATGCTCTTGGCCTTGGCTGCCTGGGCACACTGCTGGCTCATGTTAAGCCAGCTGTCCACCAGCACCCCCGGGTCCTTTTCCGCTGGGCAGCTTTCCAGCCACTCTTCTCCAAGCCTGTAGTGTTGTCTGGGATTGTTGTGACCAAAATGCAGGACCCAGCACTTGGCCTTATTGCACCTCATCCCACTGGCCTCGGCCCATCCATCCAACCTGTCCAGATCCTTCTGTAGAGCCTTCCTACCCTCAAGCAGATCAACACTCCTACTGAACTCGGTGTTGTCTGCAGACTTACTGAGGGTGCACTCAATCCCCTCATCCAGATCATCAATAAAGGCATTAAACAAGACTGGTTGTCTTGTTTAAGATCCTTATTTGATAAGAGTATGGGTGCTCTAAGCAAGATAGAGGACAGAAATGTTTCCATGTTGGTCTTAACAATTAAGTTCATCCAGAATCTGGGACACCTTCCTGATGAATGGTTTGGGTTTTTCTTGCAGAGGGCTTTGGTTTCAACAAATTGGCATGAAAGATGTTTTAAACTCAAAACTCAGATGAGCTATGAAAGTAGTGTCTGTATTCCTTTAGAAAAATGTTTCACAGTTGTACGTAGCACTTACTGTTTGAAAGGAAGAAATGCCTTGGAAGAAACAGTGGAGAGTGGCTCTTCCCATCTGTCTTTGCTCACCTTTGCCTCTTTGCACCTTCTGAGTCCAGCCTTCAGCCCAATAGCTGGGACAAGCCTGGACAGGGCTTCCAGAAATTTCTTGCATACTAGAGAGATCAAAGGACCTCTTGTTGATTCCTGGGTCATCTCATCACCCAGTCAGTGTTCCCCAGTCCTGTAAAGCATTTCAGGATTAATGACGTGATAGATTAATATGGGCTTACGCTGAATGACTTCATAGGTATATGAAAAATGAGATCAAAGATTTCTGGAGGTCGACAAGAAATTGAATATCCACAAATAATACTGTTATTTTAGATGCTGAGGTAAGTAATTGGTGCCTTTCCGGAGGCAGCCATGCTCAGTTGTGTACAGAAAAGTGAAATCTTGTAGAATTGGATCTACAGGTATGGAGAAACGGTCAAAGTTTGAGTCTAGAATTGTTTGGCCCTACCTCACAGTTTCTGTTACATGGCATTGGTGTTTTCTGGTGTTCTCTTATTCCTCTAAGCAAGCCATTTATTTTTTTTCTTACTGTTCTTTCCTTGCCTTTTTGAGGAATAAGAGATCGTGAGGTCTTCTGGTAAAGTAGGAGTTATTCAGATTCCCCCTCTACCAAGACAAGATAACTGAACATGTAGCTGTTGTATTCTCTAGTGATTGCTGCTCAAAGTACATGTTACTACTGAGCTTAGTGCCAAGTTAGCTGCCATGACTGGAAAAAGTTTTGCCTGTCCATTTTCTTGGTGAAAAGGGTGGAGAACAGAACCTTCATGAGTTCTAGCAAAGACTTGGTGAGGTTGTAAATCTTAACAATCGCACAGAATACTGGAGACAGCAGAGCAGTGGGCCGGCTCTCCAGGCAGAGATAAGATGGGAAAGAACATTCCATGAGCAAATCCTCCTGGAAGACATTTCCAAACATATTAAGGATAAGAAGGTGACTGGGAATAGTGAACATGGATTTATGAAAGGGAAATCATGCTTGACCAGCTGGATAACTGTCTTATGATGGGATGACTGGCTCAGTGGATGCAGGGAGAGCGGTGGATGATGCTCATCTTGATCTTTAGCAAGCCCTTTGAAATTGTCTGTTACAATATCTTCATTGACAAGCTGATGAAGTACGGGCTGGATAAAGGGACAGTGAGGAGGATGGAAAACTGGCTGAATTGCTGAGCCTCAAGGGTTGTGACCACTGGCATAAAGTCCAGCTTCAGTTCAGGTATTTGGTGTTTTTCAGAGATTGTTACTAGGGTAAATGCTATTTAATATCTCCGTTAACGAAACTGGATAATGGAAGAGTGTATCCTCAGCAAGTCTGCAGATGACACAAAATTTGAAGGAGTGGTTGATGCACCAGATAGTTGTGCTGCAATTCAGACAGGCTGGAGAATTAGCCCCATGGGAAGCTAACTAAGCTCAACAAAGGCAAAGGTCCTGTGTCTGCAGAGAAAGAGCCCCAGGTACCGTCACACACTGGGAGCTGACTGGTTGGAAAACAGCCTTGCAGAAATGTATCTGAGTTTTCTGGTGAACAAGGTAGATGTTAGTCATCAAGGCACCCTTGCAGCAAAGAAGGCCAACAGCATCTGGTCTGCATCAGAGAAAGCATTACCAGGAGGCCAGGGGAGGTGACCTTCCCCTCTGCTCAGCGCTGGTGAGACACATCTAGAGTACCAAGTCCAGCTCTGGGTGTGCCTCAGAGAGGCAAAAGATAGGGACACACTGGGATGAATCCAGCAAAGGGCCGTGCAGGTGGTTAAAGACTTGGGACATTTGATGTCTGAGAAGAAGCTGAGAGAGCTGGAGCTGTTCAGCTTGCAGAACAAAAGGCTCAGGGATATGATCAATACACATATGTGATGGAGGCAATAAAGAAGTCAGAGCCAGATTCTTCTCAGCAGTGCCCACCAGCAGGATAAAGTACAATGGACACAAATGGAAACACAGGAACTACTATTTAAGCATAAGAAAAACATATTTTATATTTAAGGGAGATTGAACTGCGGTGCAAGTTGCATGATGCAAGTTGCCAGTAGAGGTTGTGGAGTCTTTGTCCTTGGAGATATTAAAAACACAAGTAGATAACACAACCAACCTGCTGTCACTGACCCTGCTTGAGCAGAGGGTGTTGGACCAGGTGATCTCCAGAAGTCCCTTCCCACCATCCTGAGATTCTGTGACTGCTGAGCTGAGCGGCTGGAAAATGCTGTTAGAAACACTTTCTCCAGGGGGGATCATTTTAAAAAAAAAACAAACAACCCACAAAAATCTAAAACCAGGAGAGGGATTTTATTCTGTTGAAAGTACTAGATACGAGGCTATTAAGAAGCAGAAACTCATGTTTGATGGGAGAATGTGCTTTAAACAGTATCTTTTCATCCTTAAGCACATGTCTTGTTTTTTCTACTTGCTGCAGGCTTTTCCTGTTAGTAAAGCAGAACCCACAGATCAGTAGCTCAGAGGGCTTCATAAGTGTGGTAGCAAGGAGGTGCATAAGATGTAAGTGTGAAGCATGTTAGTATATCCTGCCACTTGCTCAAGGGTGATGATTTATTATTTTATTTTGGCAGAATTAAGACAGGCTGAAAGTGGGAAGGGCTAGTGGTCTGTGTCCAGGGAATGTGTGGAAAATACAGAGGATCCTTGAGAACAGGGCTTGGAGTGTTTATTGTTAGGGCCCTGGGAGCACCACCAGACCTTGACTGTTCCTGCCTGGCCCCAGCCCAGGACCCCATGTCAGCCCCCATGGCTGTAAGCCTCTTCCCCAGTTATTCCATTTCAGGGCTGGTCTCCAGCTCCCTACAACCCTGCCTGGACACTGACCCATGACCTGTCCTGGCCTATCCCCATCCTGGCGCCCTGGTGACTGCTCTGCTGCATTTCTAGAGATGTTCTGAAGCTGTTTGTGAGTGTTATGTTCATTTAAAGTTAATGCCTCCCCTGGGTTTCTTTGGGAACTAGCTCCAGGCCAAAGCTCCCGTTTTCACAGCAGAGTCCTTGAGTGAAAACTTCTAAACTTTACCCACGTTTCACTGACTTTGAAAGACACTTGTGCTGGAGTACATTAGAAAATGTAATGTGGGTGCCTTGAGAACTTTATTCCTTTTATTTCTGTGACAGAGCCTGGCTGTTAAAATAGCATAATAAATGTGCACCAGGTAGTGCATTAGGAGGAAAAACAATGGGAAACTAACTTCTGAAAGGCTATAGATAGTGCACTAAACGGTGACTTTTTTTTTTTTTTTTTTTGCTAACTTCAGTATCTTGTCATATGTTAATTAAATGCCTGGAAAAATCTTTAGGAGATAATAAGAAGATAATAGTGCATAGACTTTAATGTAAATTGGAAGCATTATGCTGAATCACTTAGTCTGTTTTACATTTAAAGTTCAGTAAGAATTCTCTGCTCAAACATCGATCTTAATGTACTAAAAAGTAAGACAATTTAAAAGTAAATTAGAGAGCTGAACAGCAAGCTTTCTGAATTAAGGTGATTTGGTCTGTCTCTATCATTTGAACTCCCATTTCCCCACTTGTTTACATATCACTTCAGAGTTTATATAAAGGCTATCCTTGTCCTAGTGCATCTTTTCCCACTGGGAAAAAAATCAGATCTCATTTATTTCTCTGTTCCTCCTTCCTCCCCCTTTCCTTTCACTTTTGGAAGTCTGCTTCCTGTGGTTTTGATCATGGGTGTGAAACTATAGTCTGTGCATTCATGCAAAAGCATTGGGAAAATGTATGTGATGGCTGTAATGAAATTAATTCTGCTACCCTTGGCAGAGAAGGTGGGAGAGGGACATGGCTTCTGATTATCCTCATGACTGCACTGACTAGCGTTTGTCACTGTAAAAGCTGATACTCACCTTCCATCGGGATTTGAATCCATGAACTACACAAAGGAACCTCATAATTCATCTTTGTCCTCCCTAACACTAATTGAAGAAAGAGCGCTTTCCTCTGAGGAGGAATTCTAGGCAGAGTTGTGCTGTCCTGTCACTTTCTTGGAAGACTGTGTAGTTGCTTATGTTAGAATGAGATAACAAAAAGATGTTCGGAGTGTATGTGCAGTCTGGCCAGTATAATAATCGTGTAAGTTCCTGAACACTCTGACGCTCTTGCCTTTTTGACATCTCGTGTGGTCCACTGGAATCCTTCAACAGAGGAATACATTCTCAAAATATAGGGGAAATAGGAATTTCTTTTACTTGCTTTCTGGTGTCACTTCATTTCTTTCTTTCCCTGTCTTCCTCTTTTCCTCACTCTGGCCTGGAAAGGGAAACATGACACTGTGTTGTGTATTTTTCCATCTGTTCCACCACCAGTTTTCCCACCTGTTCAAAGCATTTTTGAGAAGGCAGTCCTGGCTTTGAACTCTAGCTGCAGGTGTTCTCAGTTGGAAGGAACCGTGCCAATGGCCTCCAGGATGCTTTCATGCAACCAATGGAAATGGACCACTTGAAATCCTAAACAATTTCAACCTCAGTTCGGAGTGCTGTCATTTATTATGTCTGTCAAAAGTAAATAAGTTATTTGTATGATGTGAGTGTTGCAGCTTGGATTAGAAAAAGGGATTCCCCCTTTTCCTGTTATAGGATAGTTATTTTCTACAACAATTTCTGTCTGATAAATTTTGCTGATTTTGCTGGTTTTGCCTGGTTTTGGCTTAAAACTGAAGAGAAATTGATGCTCTCTTCAGTTTGGAAAATCATGTTCACAGAAGATGCACACCCCAGCATTGGTGACTACAGCCAAAGCATGACTTCACACCACATTTTTTTCATCCATCTACAAATCTGTCCAAAGGTGTTGGTGAAGACGTGTCTGAAACTTTGGGATTGTGGCTTCCAGTTATGTGCAGCTTAGCTTGTATACCTCAAAGGCTTGCAAGAAAGCCATACAAATAGCTATTAGTTATGACCTTTATGTTCCTTTTATGATCAAGAAATTATATTGGTGGAAAAACCAGCTCTGTAAGAGAGTACCCTTCTCTGCGTCGTTATCAGTGGTTTTGATGACACTCTACACCAGGAAAGGGTTCCATGTAGGCAGTTAGAAGCATACGTCATGTCTGTTTTTCAGGAAACTCTACTTCGGGAGCTAAGAACTCTTGCTTTTGGCATGCAGAGATTTCTCATTCCTAAAATATCTAACCATTAAAATAAGGAATTAGTGTTTTCTTAAATTAATCAGCAGCGACATTTATCTCTTCCTTTCTAGTTCCACCAACAGCTTTACTATGATACCTCAGATAACCTGAGCTTTCCTAGTGCTCATGTACCTGGCAACTCAGCTTGCCCGTTCTCAGTTCAGGACATCTTTGTAAGAGTAACTTTTGTTGTTTGGTGTTTTTTTGTTCTTCTTGTTTGTTTGTTTGTTTGTTTTTTTTTTTTAAATATCACTAAGAGCACATTTTTATTACTCTTTTCCTGGCTTCTAAAGGATGCTGTAATTCAGATTAATGGGGCCAACTTTTTGAACTGTGAGTTTTTGTTATAAGTTTCATTGTTTTCAGCCAAACACTCTTTATGTTAGAAATTGTAGCAGACAGAAAAGTGGGTAAGAGGGACAGCACCCCTATCTGAGGTATTTTATAAAGATAAATTGGGTTTTTTGGAACTTCCTTGCTATTTTTATCTCACTAATAGAAAATTATTGTAGCTGATATTATATAGCATTTTTCCTTAAAAACATGAACTAAAAAAAGGGCAAAGATAAACTTTGTAACTTTGATTATCAGGAAATTCTGTGTCTACCTGGATTAATTTAGCTATTTACATCTGCCTCTCCCATTGTTTTTCATATATGGGAACAACGTGAAAGGTCGATTCGTTGCAGCACAGGTCTTTAGAGTACTAAAGATCCCATTCTAAAGATATGTGGTAATACTTAAAAAAACAAACAAACAAACAAACAAACAAAACCAAACTAAAAATTACCCACCATTACTAAACAGGTTAGTAGGATTATCTGATACTTTTGGCTGGGATAGACTACAACGTGTTTCCTGTGGTACAGTGCATCAACAGCAGTGGCCTTCGTGCAGAGAAGAGAAAGTGAAGTAGCAATAGGAGAAGGTGTGTCTTCTGTGACTGGCTTGTGAAGAAGTGGTGTCCATCTGTATTCAGTGACTGTGCAATCTATAGCTAAACAGACAGTCGAATTCTGTATTCTGTCTTGGAGAGATGAACAGCTAGGATCTCCTTATATCTCTTTTGAAGGTACAGACACTTAGGATATAGATGTCATTCCTAGTGAATTCTGCTGGTTTGAGGAATCTAAGCATGTATATCACCAGTGGAAAAATATATGGGCAATTCACCTAAAGAACAGGAGCAGCTGTAAGAAAAGTGATGACTTCTCCCTGGTGCCAGTAAATTTCTATTTTGGCTAGCAGGTTGATCCTGAGCAGTGCTGAAAAAGAGTTTTGCAACATGTTATTTTTGAAAATGTGTTTAATAGATGCAAAGAGAGTTTTATGAGCTGTCTGCTGCCACAAGGGACATGATTTTTATATCTATTTTTAGAAGTGTACATATAGATCTAATTAGAAGTTATTGCAGACTATGAGTTTTCTTTCATTCCTCTTAATAGCAGGGTCTTCAAAATCCATGGAAACATCATTTTAAACTTTTTAATTTATAACCTTACCTCAACAACTATACTTAAATATAGTCATGTTGTATGTATTCATATTGCTGACTTTAAATGACAGAACCTGTCAAAAGCACTTCAAACTTATCAAATGTTTGTTTGTATGTGACTGTTAGAGGGGACATAATTTGTTTTTATGATGATAGCCTCTAAGCACCCTGTATGGGACCAGAATGCTGTTATGCTGGTGGTTTCGGACCCATGAAAGCCTGTATAGTTCTGTAACTGTGCAGTGGATTATTACATAGTTTGAAAAATACTGAGCTAAAAAAAGTGCAAGCGATCCCAGTATATATTCAAAGCATCCCTTTCAAATAAGGGATATTCACATTTTTGTCTTTCCTACCTTTTTATTTTATTATGATTCGACTTTAAGATAAAGTAGTAAAACAATCTGTGGAGCTACGTTAGATCAGCTTTTCACGTGTGACTGCCATTCAAAATCCATAAGCAGAAATGGCAGCAGACTCTGAGCAAATGTGGAGCAGTATCAACTGACATACTGTCCTGTGACCAAAGACGGGAGGTGAAGCCAAGCTAACTGGGAAAAGCATTGTTTCCTGAGTTCACTATGGGTTTCCTTACCTGCTCCCCTTCCTCCTCTCTCTTTGGAAGTAGGTTTTTATTTCCTAAACTAGGAGAAGGGAATGGACAGAGTTATTTCACCTTCTTGTCTTTTAATTCAACAGCTGGGATAATGATTTAAATGTACTGTATCCCATGAGTGTCATGTACAAATAAATGTGTTTGCTATATTTAGTCACCCTTTCCTAAATAAGGTACACTAACTCATGTAACTGAATTCAGCACAGGATTTTCCCTGCCCATCGTTAGTTCTTTCCAAAACTATTATGAGCATGTACAAACCCCTTTATGAACCCTTGGGCTGAAAGGTGCAGCAGCTTCTTTAGTCGAGAGCACCATTTGCGTCAGCATTCAATTTGGAGCCTAACAATGTTCATTTTGCTACTTCCTGCTGTTTTTAACGGTCTTATTTGCACAGAATCCTTTCCAGACTTCTTAACAGTGCTGTGAATTTCTCCAGAGGGAATATAGCAATTATGTTGTGGTCACTTATTTAGTGGTTTGGTTGCTTTTGCTTCCTGGACTCTTCTCCTGTGCAGTACTTGGGAATTGGTCAAGGGTACGTTCTCCCTTCAGATTAGGTTAAAAAATTACTTTTCTAAGAAAAAGTCATTTGGAGTATTGAAGGATTTGTTTCTGCCAAACTATAGTTTATTTTGAGATTTTGTACTACAGTTATTCTAGGAAGTTTCTTTCCTTTTTTTGACTTTTATTGGGATTTAAGCAAGTCTACCCAAATGGCTGGTTATCACAAAAGCAACCATCCTATTCCTAGTAGGGCAGTCAGTCCTCAGAGAGGGGCTGGAGAAGTGCTCCAAGCCTTCAGAGTCTGCCCCAAAATTATGTATTCACTGTTTCTTCTTCAGCTGCCTAGTTCTTTGCTGTTTCCTGGCTTGCCTGGCAAAAACAGGGCCACGCACACAAACATTTTTGTATCCCCCATCAGTATTTTGAGAGTGCGAGTATTTTAAAGGAAGAGCCATTGCCTAATGCCAGGGCTGGTGGCGGTGACCACACAGAGGGTCGAAGTCTGTCCAGATGATAAGAGAAACCTAGTTTTCAAGTAAGGGGAAAAGATTTGAGTTTGAGGGGAAAGCTGAGAGAGATCATTGTATTCAGGAGCTGAGTAGATTCTTTAGACAGTACTGCATCGGTTGCCAATCATCTTGTATCGGGAAGTATTTCAGATGGTAAGGGTAGAAAGCTACCATGGAGCTATACTGAACTCAAATACATCAGCTAAGCTCCTGGCTTAATGGGGAATCGGTAAAGGCTCACATTCTGCAATACTGCATTTAAAACAAAAGACAGGTTCCCTGGCAGATCCCCTGGCTCCAGGAAAGTGAATTAGGGGTGGACCCGAGTGCTGTATTTTTTTCTTTCTGTAGGCTGCTCATTCTTTCTGTATTGTATAGCAACCACTGCAGTGATGGCTGCATAAATATTCTTTACACTTCGTTCTCTTTTACTTCAATGCCTAAGGGAATAATTTTATGGAAAAGCTTGATAAAATAATTTAGGCATCTGTAGAATACAGAAAATGCGTGTACATTTGTGATGGAGAAATAATTTTCTAAATATTTATGTGTGCTGAGCACTTCAAAAAGCTGAAAGGACAAGGTTTGTTGGGGTTTTGTTTGGTTTGGGTTGTGTTTTTTTGGTTGGTTGGTTTGGTTTGGTTTTTGTGGAAATAAGCCTTTTGGAGAAGTCTCCACAACTGTTTTAGAGATGTCTTGTTTTGATTTGTTTGCATAATTTCATATTTCAACAGGACAGCTATTTTACTTCTTTCTATAGGTCCCTTTGGAATAAAGAGGTTTCACAGTTTGAGGCTATGTAGCTTGCTTGAATACTGAAAAAAAATAATACCGGTTCTGAGGTGAAAATAAAATCTGTAGTACTCCTTCTGTTTACTTCAATGATCTGTGGATTTGAAACATGAAGATACACAGTGCTGTGATGTAAAGCTTCCTGGGGTCTTTATGACATGTCCTACTGTATTAGTGATGAAAGGCAAAGGCTTCTTATTTGCATGCTCTAATTTGCTAGCAAAATAAAAGCTCTGCAGATATTTAGGCATATTTAATGAGGTTCTGCCTGGATATCCATTAAGGTGGGGTGTGGGATTTACCACTGTTACTTGGGAAAGTATAGTTGTTAAATGCCTGTGTGGTTTATTAGTTACCATGTGCTTTAGGCTTCTAGGTAAATCCACTATAGCATAGCTCTGTTGCCCTCCTATCTGCTAGCTGATAAAACTGCTGATCAAACTCTTGGGGACTTGGGCTCTGTAACCCTTCTTTGCACCAGGAGCTGGTAGAACAGAGCTTTCTCTTTCTGCTTTTCATCATGGACCCTCATTAAGAGACTGCACTGAATAGTGTGTATGGACCTGATCTTTTATTATTTGTTTTTTCTTTTAGTGCTGGGCTCAGCTGCTGTGATGCAGTTTTAGTTTAAATTTTTGGTTTGTTATTTGGAAGAGTAGCATGGGTGTGCAGAAGTCTATTGGAGAGCTTGGAGAAAAAGATGCTAGCCAGCCATCTTTAAGCTTTTAGTTCATGGTAATCCAGTTCCACGTGTTGCTGGAGGGGTCACAGTCATGTATAGGCCACAGTGTGGCCTATAAAACGGAATGCTAAGAAGAAGTTAGCCCTGGATATCTGTAACCCTTGAAAGGAGGGAGTTAAGGTTGGAGAGGAATTAAGTGGGAGGGAGTAGGGGAGAGATCTACAAAATGCAACACCAGTTCTATTGCTGTGATTGGAGACTTCCCTGGAACGTTGCCCATGCAGACGTAATCAGTCTGCACTCTGAGTTATGAACCAAACTGTAGAGTTGACATGATTAATTCTATTTTTATTTTATTTTTGTATTTGTAGGGACAGATTAATAAAATGGAACCTGTGAAGAAAGCTCATAAAAAAAAAAAATTCTTTACACTTTCCTCTCATGATGACTTTTTAGTCTTATTTGCTACCACAGCTAACTTGCTAACTTTTCATTATGCCATTGCTTGCTCATTGTTTGTTGATAAGCTAAATTACATCTCTTTCAGTGACACTTCTGCTGAGCCTCATTAGTTCACAGCCTAGCGTGCACGTCTTATACTCTGCAGTCAGCTGGTCAGAGAATGGTGTCCGTTCTCTGTCTCCACAGTTGTGTTTCTCCGTGCCGACTGTGAGCTCTCCTCCTTGCCTTCCTGAGGGCACGGCACCAGAATGCAAAGCTTGCCAAGATGCTCAGCATGAACTCTCTGTTCTTCCATGCCACAAAAGAGTTAGAACTGAGGTTGGCTTTGCTGCTGGCTGTCATCATTAGCAGCTGTGTCCTGCTTTGAAAGTCCAGTTTGTGGACACGTAATTTGGCTGCTGAGAAATTATTCAGCGTGGGTAGTACTATTGAAATCACCTGGTGATAGGCATCTGAGGGAAAGACGTGTGCAGTAGCCCTGAGTAGCAGTGACACATGACAGGCATAGACAGATCCAGTAATAGTTAAGCTTAGTTTCTTAAGGAAACTGGGCTGCAGTGTTTCTGGGTCTCCTCCCTTTGCCCTTTCCTCTTCCCTTTTTTCTCCTTGACTTTTGAACTCTCAGGCTAAGTATAGCCAAAGTTTAATCAGTGAGAGAACCTTAAAATAGAAATAGTTTCATTAGTTTCTATTGCAATGCTAGTGGAAGAGAAAGACCTGAATTAGTGGAGGAAAAACTGCTCAAACTTCAACCATGGAGTGTTGTATTCGAGAGCATCCAGGTGGCCAGTCCTCCCACGTTCAGACCAGTGAGTCAACATGTACCTAACTATAGAATAACCACAGTATGTTTCATCTCACACACAAGACATTAGGGGCCTTGCTGTTACTGTGGGGAGTGAGGAGGTTTAAAGGATGAAGGACGCAAACTGGGATAATCTTTGCAGTTAGATATGAGAAAAATATCTGATCTTGCATAGGCAACTGCTGTATATTAGCAAATATAATTTACCTGATGGAGTAATGCAGCTGATCTGCTTTTGCCTTCATAGCGTGGACCCTCTGTGGATATTTGTTTCATGTTGCTCTGCCAGGGTAAGAGCAGCCTAGTTTGCAGGCTCCTTGGCTGTGACAGTTTGCAGATGGAGTTCAGTGGGAAGCGTTTTCTGTATTTCTTGTGTAAGAGAGACAAGATCAGGCAATTTTATATCTTGTCTCAGAGCCCATACTACAGCTTTCCTATATTCCAATGCAACTAATGTCAGGCTGCCTTTTTTTCTTGCATTTCTTTATTTTCCTATTTTTTTTTATAATAAGTATGTGATTAAGAAACTGTACGATATACTGCCTCTTCCAGAATCTTCCTGGAACAGATTTAGTTTGAAGTGTTACAGAAAGAACTTCTATCTAAACATAGCCAGAATGACGGTGGATATGGAAAATCTCACGGGCTTGGCAGTCAGGTGATGCTGCTACGAGTCACGTATGTGATTTGCATGTTAGACAGTTGTATGTTTTCAGTCGCTAGCAGTTTTTACTATTTTGGAAAAAATCTGTTATGCTATTTGGGTGATTTTAACTAATGAATAAACAAGGTAATACATGAGTTTGCCTGTAACAAAACTATCCTGAGGAGGCACTGCCAGTTCTGCGTGCCAGGTTAACAAAAATCTTTGCGTTTAGCAGTAAATATCATTTAACAACATTATCCAGTTTAATCAATTCTTGTTACTCTCTGGCGTTTATAAGACATTTACTTTATATTATACCTGGAATATCTTATTACAGCTTATTATAGCTTATTAAATTCTATAATACAATAAGCATTACATGCTTATTTTGAACAGTGACACAAATATTTGCTGTCAGTGTGCTCCTGGGGTATCCTTCTGTTTTCCACGTGTCCTGCAGCCCTCATAATCAGTGTCAGAGGCTGTTTTCAGACCTGGGAAGGTTCATAGAAGCAAGATTAAATTACCCCTGAGTCGCAGAAGGCAAAGCAAAGAGTTCCTGACTGCTGGTCAGCATCATGTTGGTCCAGACAGTGCTAGGACTTCATAGAGGACACGCATTAAGTCACCGATATCCAGATTTAATGTTAAAGGTCAAATAAACCATCTGTGTTATTAAAGGATAAGCTTAAGCTTGAATGGAGTGGTTTTGCCAAATGTATTGTCAAAGCCTTTAAGCAAGCAAAAATCGGGCAAGAATGATAGAAGTTGTTACGGAGACAGTGGACTGCCTCTGTAAATTAATTGCAACTTGTGAGTTGCTCACAGATTGCATGGGGTTGATTTGCTGTTCCCAGTGGCATAACTGGTCCAGGGAAGTTCCCTTTCATGTTTGATTCCTGAATTGGTTTTAAAATATCCAGAAAGACTTCATAGTCTTGTATGAACAAGCCTGTTTGTAACAATGCAAGATGCGGGCAGAAAATGTTTGTGAATGGCAAAGGGCAGGCTGAGGTGAATAACATCCCACTGATTTAATAGCCAGGTAAGCACTGGAAGCAGCCTTCTTGCTAGAGGGGTTACTGGCTGCCCCATGGAAACAAATAAGCAGAAATCTTGGTGAGCTAATGGGGGAAGGCACCAACCAAAGGTAGGCTGTCACAGCATGCAATTAGTACTAGAAATGTTTTTAAAAGCAGCCCTAAATATTGCATGTAGATGGTCCTGTATGCCTCAGGCCTGGCCTGAATGTTTGGGGAGCATATTTAACACGTATGGAATATGTCAAAGATGGGTTTTAAGCTTGGTATTTGGTCCTGGGAGCTGTGTCCCACCCGTGCTCACTGCAGCTGTGCTTCTGTTCTTTACCAGCATGGTGTAAAGCCACAAAGGGACATTTCATACCGCTATTAGTGAGGCTGATTCAAGATTATTCTTTTTTTCTCAACTCTCCTCTTGTTTTCATTGCTGCTGACTGCTCATAAACTTAATAGGAAACTAAGGACACTTGCAAGCCACTCTGGTGAAAGGCAGCTATAAACAGCTCTGTTTATGAAGTGGTCAGAGGGTATTCCTTCTAAGAGTGCTCCTAGAGATGTGGTGGTGGTTCTGTTACTCTTTGTGATTCCTGCAGAGGATGTGTGACCCAGTTGATGTGAGAGACTTGAAAGTTCACCCCAAGGCTAAGGCTCTGACCTTTCATATAGACTTCATTTACCATCCTGCATATGTCCAGCTGGAGCGGGAAAGCCAGAGGCCACTGAGGAAAGTCCCGTGGCCATCATAGCAGCTCTGAAACTCTCATCTGACCCAGCATCTTTGTTTTCTGTGGACTGCCCAAGAAATAATGACTAATCAGTGATTGATGCTTGTTCATTGCTTCCTTTCAGATGTTTTGAGGTTAAACATAACGCTGTGATTTGAAATTCATGCAGGAACCAGGAGTCTTGTTGCCATACAATCCTTCTGTTGGCTTCTTAGCTGCAAACAGGCCCTGCTGCCAACAGTTCCTACCAGATCGAGCTTTCCCCAGTTTTCCTTTCAAGTGTAAATGGCATACTGGTCAAATCGGGTGAAACATGCACTCCTTTTCTTCTTTCCCATGTCCCAGTCTTTCAGCTTAAATCGCTCCTGCTTGGCAAGAAGTCTGGGCCACAGATTACTGCACTTGTTAGACTGCAGCGCTGGAATTGTGAAAATTACCGTATGATTGACAAGTCATGAAAATGAATCCCACAGCACTAAAGCAAAGTCTCCCCGCTCGTCTTGGCAGACTATTGATTTCAGCTGTGCTTTGCTTAAAAGATAGAGAATTTCTCAGGGATGCAGAAGCTGATTGTGATTGGTCTTGAAAGCAGTGTCTCTGCACTTATTCGCCTGAGTCACAGGTACAGCTTTCTTGCAGAGCTGCAGGGAAGGGCAGCGTTGCCACTCTCTGCGTGCGTTGTCTGCTGGCAGCCCAACATTTTTGGGGAGACGTTATTCACACAGAGTATGAAGTATATAGAGAATAATCTCTTAGCATGCTATAATAGGGATGTTCTCAGATTTGAAATATTAAGTGATCAGAGTTCACTGCTGTGAAATTCCTTAATTAAAAACAAATCTGCTGTGTTTATAAAATGTCTAAACGTGCTGTTATGGTTAGAGGAACACACAAGAGAAGGCTTTGTCGAAATGTAAACACTTTGTGAATTATTACTGCAGTGCGCTGTCTGACTGCACTCATCTAATGACACAGTGCTCAACATTCAAGTGAATATAATTGTAGCAAAGCGCTATTAGGCTCAGATTCAGTGTTTAGGCTCCTAACTTTCCACTGAAACAGTTTATTGAATCCAGATCNTTTTTTTTTTCCTGGCATTTCTGTAAGCTTTTTTCTTCTTAGGGTAGTTCCTTACAGTGGTGGAAGCTGGTAACTTACTGTTTTGAATATCATTGTGCAAGATTCATTTGCTGAGAGGGAGATGTTTGTAAATGAAATCATCAGTGCTGTCTTCTTCTCTAACACCCTAAGAAGAAATGGCTCCATCAGAACAGTGGGAACGGTTGGGGGAATCTGGGAAAAATCGTTCCCCCAAAGGATAAATAAAAGGACCTTGTTTATTTAGGGAAAAAATATGAGTTTAAACTAGCTTTACTGCTCACCTGCAGCCAGTGCAGTGTAGAGGAAGCACTGTAGCAGATTCATAGGTGTAGGCAGGACAGAAGAGACTGTTTGAGACGTCATGATGCAAATGACACTGAACTTCTCCAAAATCTCATCCACTGTTATTGGCTTTTGGATGCCCCAAATGATAGGGGGTAGACTGCTCTGGTGTCCCTATCAGAGGTAGGTGCTGAGGTGAACGGTTCTTCTAAAACTAGAGCTCCTGAGTAATGGCAACGCAGTAGGTGTGTAGCTTAAGATGGTAAAGTGGTGATATCTGCAGATTGAACAGTTTGCTCACCGAACTCCTTGCAAACTACCTTAAGTTCCACTGCAATGAACAACTCCACATTAGAGTGTCTTTAGAGAAACTATGGAAAGTTTGGATGGATTTCAGAAGGAGTATAAGCTCGTCTTTCTATTCAGAATTTGTCTACTGAAATTTGTAATTGAGTCATCTCTGGCAAAGATTTAATGCCTGTGGGCATAACATTAACACTCTGTTATGCCCACAAACTTGATTTTAGTCGGGATTTTGAAGGATTTACTACAGGCACGGTAACAGGAAATGTCGACCAGCCATCTGAAACCCATGCCGACCAGAGCTTCTGTATTTTTGTTCAGGCTAAAGAGTGTATCTTCAGCCTTGGGACTTAGGGGATTTGGTCAATAAGTGATTCAATTTTCTAAAGTTATCCATTGCACTTTTTTCCTGATTTGAACTAATGAAAACACAAAGGCACGGCACATCCATAGTTCTCCTCAGTTTTGGAAACTGCTGAGTTAATCATTCCCAAAGCCAAAATCTTGTATGTACAGTGTGCAGATGGTCTTCAAAGGAGACAGTGGTCTCTGCCCAGTATTTGGCTGAGAATACTTCTGCAGTTAAGCAGACCAGGGCTAAATACTTTACCCTCTTATAGTGAGCTGCGTTGCAGGCAGCCAAGGCTTGGTGAGGAGAGGATGCTGCAGTAGCACAAGGCAGTGGCATTTTGGGGGAGCCAGTATCCACCGCTGAACACCAGAGGGCACAAACTCTCTAACAGTTGCCTCTTCTCTGCGGGCTCTGCAAATGCCAACATTTTAAATAAGTCCAAATAAAAGCAGGCTTAGAAAAGCAAACAGGGAACTTCACTGGGAAAGCAAAGGTAAAGTCAAGCAACTAGCAGCTTTGGAGTACAGAGGAAAGTCTCCCACGTGCAGGATGTGTACAGCTGTATTAAGTGAACGTGTGTCAAGGACTGTTGCATGATTTACACATGTACAGGTTTATTTTTAAATGCAAGGAGATATATTAACAGTGTGTCACCACCACATATTTACAAGAGTTGTTTTACATATGAATGAAAACATACATAGATTAAGCAGGTTATTCTGAACTAGTGACAATCAAAATGACTTTATATAAAATGCATTTATTTCTGTAGGTTGTATTTTGTAGAAAGATCATGTTAGAAACATGATAGGACAATTTGGAACCATTTACCTACCTGACTACCTGGTTCTGTGTGCCAAATAGGACCTTTCTCTTCTGATGGACTCAGTTGCATGGAGTCCCAGGGAAAAACTATTGGTGCTAAATCTAAATACTTTTCTAAGACGTGCATAAAATTATGGCTAGGTTGGCCTCTCCTAGCTAAGAATATAAGTGAAAACTTGTAATGTGGATGCATCCGAGTTTTCAACAGATTTTTAAAGTGAATCAGTAACCAGACTGTGGTCCCACAGCCAGGAGCTTGGGACCCTCCAGGCCTCAAAGCAAGTGTTATCTGTCCCTTTGTCAAGCTTCTGCTATAGCAAAGTATAATACTCCTCTTTTGAGCTGTGTGAAGCTGTCACCTTTACAATGTTAGAATTAAATCTGTAAGAAATAGACTTGAGAGCTGACTGCAATTTATCATGTGATACAATCTCAGTGTATTTGATTTTAAATTTGAGTCTAAAAAGGGTGAATAAAGCTGTAATCATCCTGTCAGCACACATAACTACTTTCAAAATTAGACAGTAATCAGTCTAACTGAGCAAAATTTGGTTATAATTTCAGTAATGCCATTAAACTTCTAATTACCAGCAAGTGAAACTGGTCTAGTGGTCCCAAAGTGCATCTGTGATCTGGGAGACCAAGATTTTGTCCTTACATGTGCTACTGGTGTCCTGTTGGACATTAATCTCTTGGTGCTTCAGGCCCTCAGAGAGAATTAATTCTCTCAGAAACTTGGGCAGAATTCAGGATAACCAACCACATCCTAGAAGTGTTACTCAGAGTGCTTATCCTCAGTCTGGGTCTCTCAAGAAGAGGTGAAGCCTGTCTGAGCTCCGAGTGAGATCATCTGTGCAGGAGGGAATTCCTTGATTCTCATGTAGCATTGGTTGGGTGTATAAAAGTTTGTGCTAACGTGGACAACCTGAACTGTTCTGGTGACATGAGAGCCCCTGTCCAGGCATTTGGTGAGGCTGATGTGTGGGGTTGCATCCTCCTGCTTCAGGGAAATCCTTTGCTTACATCATCTGTAACTGGCTGCTGGAGTTGATTTTATCCTCCCCGCCCCCGCCCCCCCTTTTTTTTTTTGCAAACACATCTAGGATGCTATAGGCCAGAGGTTACATGTTAGCTTCTGGGGAGGATGTGATTAGCTCAGGGTATCATGGCAGAATGCTGACAGATCTCAGCAGATTGAAAACTAGAAATAGAGCTGTCTGCATCTCCTTCTCCACCAGATTGCCAAAAGGTATGTTTTCCTTTATGGCAGGTGGTGGCCATAGCAGGAGCACTTTCTGGCTTGTGCTCTTGGTCTTTTTTGCCCGGGACATCCTAAATGAGCAACTGGGGAAGAATATTCCAGTTTGAGAAAGCTCCTGCTCTCCCTGCAGGATGTAATGATGCAGTAGTGGTGTCAGCAAGGTTTCAGGCCAGCTCTGTGCTAAGCAGGGAGGTGGCAGGAACTCCTGCCTGGCAGTGGTAGGAGAAGACTTGTCACTTGAAGGGGACTCAGCGTGTTCTGTGAGAAGGAGCTCCCTGGCAGAAATGTCCTTGCAAGCTGGCTCTGAACCAAAATTGCCAGTCTTAGGTGAGGAACCCAGGTGGTAAGAGTGGCAGGTATGTGCTGCAAATGACGAGGACAGTCAGAAATGCCGTCAGGGCTCCCTTGGTGTTAGCACCCACCTTATGCTGGTTAATATACTTCCCTCAGGGAGTCTGAGCTCCATTATGCCTGTCATTGCTGAGGTGTCCTCTAGTCCTTTCATGCTCCCGGTTCAATCTTAAATTTTTGTAGCAGCACTGTTAGTAAATGTGGTGATTAGCTAGGTCTTCTGGTTCTTTTTGAAGAGATGCCTCAAAGCAGGATGATTTGGACAGTGCAAGCACAGACTGGAGCGTGTTGGTACAGCTGCAAAGAGTTATTTGCACTATGCCTGCCTCCAGCCTATGCAAATAGCAGGAGAAGTGATTCCTCGCTTCCGAACGACCTGGCTCCATTCATGTATAACTGTGTGCACCTGTGCATTTATGGAACACAAACAGGCTCTGCAGTAGAATGGAAAATCTACGAAGAAGTACAAAAGTACCTGTTCTGTTTCTGAGACCGCAAAGGCACCCAGGAGAGCACAGCATGTGAGCAAGCTGAAGTAGTAAATTTGGAGTGTGTCAGTAGACATTTTGCAGGCATATTTTAAAAAGAAAAAAAAAACCCCTCCCTTAGAAACAGTTGTCTTTGATCTCTGGCTTTCTAAGTAGTGCTTCTTTGCTTTTACAGCAGCCACCAAGATTCACTGTCCATCAGTTGACAGTTAAAAAATCTTGTGTGAGATCAGGAAAGCGACTGTAAAAAGTGTCTTTCCCTGAATTCAGTGGTTCTTTTATGAGTATATTTATCAAGGAGGTAATGGACAGAGAGATGCATTTAACACTGATGTTATTCATCAGCGACACATCTCTGAATTTTAATGAGTACTTCCTAAGCTTTAAAGAGCCTCCTGTTTTGTTGCTATCAAGTGCCCTGCTTTTTCTGTATTCCAGCTCTGTTGCACCCATCGGGGACTGCTGCTCGCTGTCCCAAGCTTCTGGGAAGGTACTCGATTGTCTCAATGGGTTTACAAAGCTGCATCCATAACTGCATCAGATTAGGGCAGGGATGTGGAGTTTGTAAATGTCATGCTTAGGCTCTCAATGCTGCTCCTTCAAAGCACTTTAAAAAATCAGATACCTCCCATTTTATGCTAGTTGATTTAAGAAAATGCACAAGAGATTTCCGTGTTCCAGAACTGAGCTGCCCCTAGCTCTCTGACCTTCTTCCTTGTCAGCTAGTGGCCACCATTAGTCCAGCTAAAGCAGTGACTACAAAATACTTGACTTCTTATACGTGCTTCATACACGCATGTTACTAAGAGTAGCAGTGATGCTCTAACCAATAGTAGTGCCATTTGTTAATAATCTGAAGCATTTCCTGAAAGGACAGACTTTCAGGTAATGGTCTATCAAAACAAAGTGTTGGTTATCTATAATGTGCCTGTAATCTGGGAGAAAAAAAACTAAACACATTAATGTCTGCAGCCATTCTAAATAAAGACCTAATCCTCTGTAAGATACATAATACTCTTATTTTAGTGTGCATTAGCATTTTAAATGCAGTTTGCGTTCAGTAGGATGCTTCTACAGTTGCCTGAAGATCAAAGTTTCAGTTACTCTGTAAAAGCAGTGAGTCTTATGACGGGGGGAATTTAACAATATTTTGTTATATGGTTTTTGGTTTCTTGCCGAAGAATAGTGCCACTGGGGCACTCACTGCTGTTGATATGATTTTCATTGACTTCAGTGGGCATTGAATCAGGCGTTATAAGCACAATTTCCTCATTGTTAGCAGCTGTTCATTGCTTAGCATTACTTGAGCCACTATTCAGCTGGCCATCTGTGATCTGGGACTTCTCAGACTGCAAGAAAATCATTAGCTGTTCCATTTTGGCAGGAGAATATTGTAACTTATCTTAAGGATGTATTTGTACAAGGAGTAATAATGTTTTTCCCCAATAGTTATTGCTTGTCACTTGCCCATCTGTGGTCCTAACACACAAATGTTAAATAATAAATACAGTAACACAACCAGTGCTTCATACTTTCAAAGGCATGCTTTTTTTTTCACCAGGATGCTGAGAAATTAAGTCTGTTAGCAGGAGGGAGTCCATATTATCAGTATACAGACTTGTTCATCCATCTCTGATGCTAATCAGTCCACAGAGAACCTAGTACAAGTTTACAAAATGACAAAAATAGGGCCCTATACCAAAGAGCTTGGATGGTTAGTTATCACACCAAATTATGTCTGCAAGTTTTGGATGCAGCTGGATTAAAGGGAGTAAGAGAAGAATTGACTGTGCATTACACTAAGTTTTGGTGTGGCTGAGAGCAGCCATTTAGAAGCAGAAGTATTGTCCTCGCCAGAAAGAAGCAACTGTGTAAGTGGAGGTCTGTACCAATAAGTTAGCATTTTCAGCTAAACTCTTGTTATCCTGTGTGGATATCCTGCTATTCCTTCCAAGATAACAACTGTACCTACATTTGGCTTCTTGCAGGAGCTATTTGCAAACTCCTGATGATAGGTATTTCCCTTAAAACTGAACCCCATTTTTCAAGAAGTTCTAAAGGAATTCAGTAAGGGACAGAAAGAAAGAATGAAGGATTGTTTCTGTAAGTCTACCCATTTCAAGGAAAGGATATATTAGTCCGAGATTGTAAGTGCTATATATGTAGAGCTGACTAGAAGTGAACTTATCATTTTTGTTTAGAAATATTTTACCTGTATTCATACAATTTTTGGGCTAAAAGCTGTTCCTCATTTTCCTCATGGTAGAGCAAATGACAGCAACCACGGGTTTGGCTTCCCGTGAGTAGCGCTCTGTCCTTTATGTGTTTTTAGTCATGTTCTCAGTAGCTATTGGAGATGCACATCTCTGGCACTGGATGGGAAAAATCTTAGCTTTCTCTGGGTTCTGAATCGGGCTTCTTTCAGGTTTTCATCTCAGCCCAGGGAAATCAATTTCACTGTTGCTGCTGAAGCTTGACTCCACATTTATATGAGTAAGAACTACAGAAATGAGGTTGGGGGAAGGAGGAGGATTTCCCTGACTTCCTGAAAGCAGGATTTCACTGTGCCCAAATTTTCCATTTCTGTTTCCACCATAGAGCATTTTTGCCCCGTGATGGGAAAAAAATACTAAGTATTTCATCAAAGATTTCCAGCCTATGGGAACCTACTAGCTTTTATACAGATTTCAAAACCAGTTTTCTGGATGCCAAAATAAATGTCTGACTTAACTATGCCCTGGGAGGAGAGCCTGCTGAGCTCTTCCGCAGGGGGAGGGAGGGTCTTTGCACTCTACTCTCTGAGTCCGTCAGCAAAGTTTTGGAGAGAGATAATATGCAGGCCTGTACCTTGCTTTGGGAACTGGGAAAGACTCCATCGTATAAACAAGACATGAGACACAAGTTCTCTCTTTCTCGGCCAGCTCAACGGCTCAGAGACCATTCCCTCCATCGGGCGACAGGGAGGGCAGTGAGGGGATATGCATGGATCCTTCAAAGTGTGTATAAAAAGGGTTTAAAATATTGAAAGAATAGTTTCCCCCATAGTCAGGCTTTGCCAAATCATGAAGTCTATGTAGTAGTAAACCTTATGAAAATGTAATAAATCTTCTACGTATTTAGCAGATGTTGGTGGATTTATCCACTATAGGAAGTTATATATCAAACTGTACAATTTAATGCCTGTTTTGTGTACTCCATGAATCCCAGACATGTTTAATATTTCTCCTTCTGAGGTTTAACAGCATATAAATAATACTTAATAAACAACCGTTAGCTCAAAGCGAACATATTCAGGCATATGATGTCTGCTCAGATCTCATATTTTAAAAGCACTTATAAGTACTGGGCAGGACTGATTAAATATAGCAATATGTCTTTAATTTACATGCAGTCAGTCTCTCTCCCAGTAGCGCCATTTTCAGTGTCCCAGTTAAGGATGCATTATTTCTGGTACAAACAGTTGTTTCAAAGGTGGGCAATTTTGCAATCCTCATTTGAAGAGAATTTAAACTTGGCACATGAAGTTCCTGGCCAAAAGCCAAATTTTTTTCCCTAGTATATTAAAGTAGTTTATTCTTCACGTTGTTATGGTGGAAAAACAATACCTTAGTGCTTTCATTCCTCTGATTTTTAGGCCTGTAATCACAGTGCTTTAAAATGCAAACTTGTGAGATATGCCCTAGGACCTTAAGCTACTTTTCAACTAGAAAACTTAAACAACAACAAACCAACCAACCCCCAAACAAACAAAACAAAACATAACAAAAACTCCCAACGCCAAATGCCCCTTTACCTCCTCCAGTGATGGAGTTATTTTTGGATTAGAAACTTCAAGGTATGCAGCAACTCTTACATCTTTAAAATTCAGGATAATTTTTTTGGTGGTGGGAAATAGTGATCTGAGAACAATGAGTAAGAAAAAAGAGCCCAGAAGCCAAACATATGTGGTAGTGGAAAACAGATTAGCAGGTATTTAAAAACAAAATAAACCCCAAATAATCAAAGAAGTGAAAATAGCAAATTGCTGTGATCAGACTGCTGATGGGCTCTGTATTCTTGGGGTATCCAATATCAGCAGCTTATCTCTGGTTTATCTTAATGTCCCTCACAATGAGACTTAGCTGAAGAGGTTGTAGGCTTGAGAAGCTAGTTGTGGTAAGGCACAAGGAGTGAAAAAGCAGCCTTGGTCTTCTCTGGGCTTTTTGGTTTGGGTTCCCAGCTTCTCAGTATGTTTTCTACTTTTCCATCATTTTTAATGTTGCTTAGAATGGAGCTTTCGCCATTGACTTCAAGAGGTCCTTGGGTGCTCAGCATTTGTCTTTGTGTAGCATTGGTTGGTGTAAGGAGCCTGCTTAGAGTAAGTGGGGATGGAGGAGAACTGACCACCGAAACTTGAGCTATGGGAGACACTGGCACCAGCTTCAGTGAATGGGTTACTGTGATTTCTTGATTGCAGTCGTGTCTGGGGATTTTCCTGTTCACATCAGAATACAGATGCCTTCTTCAGCATCGCTCTAATGTGCATAAAAGGACATTCTAAGTATCTGTTGCTTATCATTTGTGTTTCTTAATGTGTAGCAGTTTTTCTGTGGTCATATGAAAAGGGCTTTGTTAGCATTTTGATTAGATTACCTACACTAAGAATCCCTAATTCAAGGAGACAGACATACAGCTCACATACAGTAGCTCCCAAAAGCAGAGATTTACGATCCTTGTGGTAAAGCAACATGATGTCTATCTTTATTGTTAATAGAAGTCTAAAGCTGAGTGTCCAGAGGGTATCAAGGCAGTCATGCTTTATGTGTTCTGCTCAGTAATGGTAAAGGCAAAATGCCTATTACATGTTTAAAACTACTCTTTTAGTTGCTCAGGAAAATGAGAGCTGTTCTCAGTTCAATTTCATATTATCCACTGCCTGCTTTGCACAGAGCTGCATAGGTGATTAGGAGGGAGTGGAGATTTTTCTAGCCCCTAAAATGCCTATTCCTTGAAGAAGAAAATTGAAGGTAATAATTCTTGGTGGATCCCAGCTGGTGAAAAGTCCTTTGCCCAGACATAGCAGTAAAGTGTTACTAAGTGCTGTACTTTGTCTCTTTTGGTTGAAAATCCCAGAGGAGCTTTCTCAGACTAGTTCTCCAGAGGTACGTGAAGTAAGCGGTGCTTGGGTTTGAGAGCACTTTATTGTCAGGTGCAAACATCAACACCAGTACATGTGAAATGGGCTCATAAGCTTTTCACCTAGGGTGAACTGGTAGAGCCCCCACTGTGTGTTGTTCTGCTGGCTTTCTTCAAGATGAGGCAATATTACCTGAGGGAGAGGTCAACAGACCCTTTGAGTATATCTTCAGTATTCAAAACTTCAGCAGTGAAATCTGGGATTTTCTGGATCAGTTGTCAAATTAAACAGTGGCGCAGTGGGAATTCAAAATGTTTTGTATAACCGTAAGCGAAACATTCAGTTTTCAATCTATTTAATATTTTTAGCTTCTTTTCCTCTTTTTAAATTTGAGTCAGTTAAAAAATTCTGTGTTATAGCACAACATTGACATGTGTAATAATGTGGAAATGAAACATTTCAGCATTTCTGAAATGAATGATTACGGGTAGAAAATGTTGAAATAAAACCTTCCATTGTTTAAAACATTTTTCCTATTTTGTCTGGCCAAACATTTTCATTAGATGTGACCTGAAATGGGAATAGTTCTCTATTTGCCTCGCTCCCTCTTTCCCCTGAAATTGCAGGTTTTGGCTAATTTTAGCTGTTTATGAAAAGAAAAAAAAAAAATCAAGTCTGTCCGTATTCTCCACTTCCTTTTATAAATTTTAATGCTCAATGAAGAAGACTTTATAGGTTCCTCCATGGTGTCTTCAGCTCCCTGGATCTTGACCTCTTCTTGCCTCTAAGGTCAAGGAAATGCTTGTAGGTGGGGAGGAAACAAAGCTAGTTAATAGGAGAAAAAAGTAAACGTAGATGTGGAATAGTCACGTAGTTTAATGTTTATTGTGAAAGGGCTGAAATGTTTCACCCCAGTCCGGACTGGGTTCAGGTGTATCACTGAGTTACCACAGCTGGCAGAGTTATTACACGTTATCTGAGCTGTGGAAAGTCATCAACTGATCTGGTAGCTTGCGGCAAGCCTGAGGTGAGACACATTTGTCTAAGGATCTTTTGCTGAGGTTTATGCGAATGGGTTTTACCTCCTGTTCGTGGCAATCATGTTCAGCTGACATCATTGCCTCCTAGTAATCAGAGAGAAGGATCTTCCTGTTGGTGAAGCACACTGTGGCTGGTAGGGATGATGTGAATAAAGGCCACCATGACAACCGGTTGGCAAACTTTGAACACAAAGGGCATGTTTTTCACGTGTGCTTTTTTGTCCTGTATTTCAGCTAGCTCTAAGTACAAAGCAAGCCCCACTGCAGCAGCAGTTAGTAGCGCAGATAAAGAAGAGGGAGTTAAAAGACATATTAATTTATTTTGCGGCATCAAGGATGCAAGCAGCGTTTTCAGACAGAGATCACTTTTCTTCTGCGTGTTCGTAGCCTGTCTTGCTGACTACAGGTTCTAGCTTGAGCCCTAGCAGCTGTAGAAGGCAAAGGGCTGTGCGTGAGGCATCTTGATCGGCTCCCAGCTGGCTGCTGCTGCTCCCCATCCCCCTCTAAATTACCAGGGTTACTGCCTGGCTCAGAATTGCTCAGGGTTACGTTTGCAAACGTCACCTCTGCAACTGTAATACAGATAAGAATTTACCAACAATCTTGAGAGACATTCCCTGGCCTGAAGTGCTCGGAGGCATGTGACAGCAGGATCCAGGGCTGCGCTACCAACGAGACAAACAAACACGGTCATGTCCAAGCGGTTGTGTTGCCGCGTCAGACCTGGCAAACTGATGATACCGTTTAACTACTCTGTCCTTCTGGGCTCTTCAGAGAGCTTCTGGCTGGGAAGGGCTTTATGCAAAGACTTTCTAAATGTTTCTCTACTCTCTGCTGGGGTTGTCCTTCGCAGATGCAAGGGAAGGATGAAGACGGTGTCCTCAAAAAGCAGGTCCTGCACAAAATGAGAGCTGCTGGGTCAAACTGAAAAATCTGGGAGAGGCAACCCCCAAACACTGCTACATTTTCCATAACAAATATAAGTGCCTGTTTTATCATTGGTTCATCCTTACCTGGAGGACTGCCTGATGGCTGCCACTTAAGTGAACTACTTCTGACTGTGGACTGTCACCAGGCTACGTATAAGGGGGGTATAGGCTTAAGAGAGCAGCCCTGCCTCTGTTGTGATTGGGTTCTTTCCAAAGAGCTTCTACTAGTTAACATATAATTTTTTTCCTGGTCTGTATATACTGGGAGATGAGAATGATCTGGAGAAGGTTAAAAGAAGTCCCTCCTATTGTACCAAAAAGGGCATTATGAAGGGTAGCCTGAATGGAGTGTCAGCTTTGATATGCTCCTCCCTTTCTGGAGTGGATGAACAAGGGACGCATGGGCAGCAGGGGAATGGAAATTGAGGGCATAAAGTCATGTATCGATGATGATGATAATTCACGCTCAAATATTTGGTCTTCTGAATGCAGGTATAAGAGGAGCTAGCCAAGAAAAATCTGAGAAAGGGAGTAGGTTTGGCATTGAGGTGTTGCTAGCTGCCTGCTGCTGGGGCTCTGTGGCACCTCTGTGGCTAAAAAAATCTGGGAGTCCTTGAATCCAAATGTGGTGGGCTCCAAGGACTCCTTTTACACCAGTCTGTGGGGCCCTAATCCATTTTTGTGCAGGATTGGTTTTGTTCTCCTGGCTGGTGATGCCATTCCTGAAGTAATTCAAATAAATGAATACAATATGTTTGGTGAGTATATTACTGTAATTAAGAATCCCAGCTGGGTTTCTCATTTAAACAGCAGGATGGTCGAGAGAATTAAATTAAGAATCGGGAACTTCTCTGCCCTAACCTTGCTCTGTAGAGTGATTCATGCCGCAAATGGGGACTGTTCGCTCAGGCCAATGTTTCCAGGCTTAGGTGCCTAAAGATAGGCACTTGGACGTGTATTTAGGTTCTCACATGAATGCTGTTTACTTTGCAGAGGTGCAGAAGTGAGGGGGTTTACAAGCATTTGGCCTCTCTGGAAAAGGAGCCGAGCTTTAGACACCCAAGCAGAGAAGAATAACTTTACCCTTTGGGGGGCACAGTTCACTCATGTGAAAATAACAATAAATATTTTGTTGTATCACAGGAGACGAGTGACACTGAGTTGCTGAAGTTAGCATTGGAGCAGCATTTTTGGAAATAACAAAGCTTTTGGGGCATATATGCTTGATACAGAGTTCACAGGAGAGAAAGCATATACATTTCTGATGGGGAAATAATGGAGAAAGGAATGAAAGCAGAAAAAACTTTTGTTTTAATTTGCCCAATTTAATTGTATGTTTAAATCTTAGCTTTAATAAGGATCTACATTTCTATCAATTAGTAAAACTTTTTCCATTTCTTTTCTTTTTCTCGTGCAATATAGGAAATAATGAATAGGCAAGTGCAATCTGTAAGGGGGGAAATCCACCAACAGGGTTTGCTGAATTAAGCAATTGAGTCACATTCCTGTGGAGTGGTTTTACAGTGTCACTTGAACCCCATGGTTAAGCAGTCTCTAGGTAACTGAAGGCAGGTCTGTTTTCCATAATATATTGACTCAGCCTGGAACTAAAAACACACACATGCATAAAAATCCCCAAACCTTGTTGTATCCCTTGCTGGCAAAAATAATAGAGCCTGTTTAAATCCTTGTGCTTTTTATCCACATCAAGTGACTTATAAATGGCTTGGTACATAAAGAAAAGGGAGATTTGCTTGGCAAGTTGTCCTGAATCATAGTTACTTCTTGATATAAGGCATTTGCAAGAGAAAATGTATGCTCTGCTAGAAGTGCGGAATTCAGAACAAGATGCGAATTTTGTTTGGCTCTGGGACAGAGCTTTGGGGGAAGCGGGCAATGAGGGAAGTGCAGTACTAATGAACATAAAGTCTTACATGAAGGGAAGAGAAATATGCCTCATTATGAGAGGACAGAAAGATGGTGGGAGGCTGATGAAAGCAGGTAAGACTTGGGAAATATGAGGGGGGAAGTCATGGGAGAGAGTGATGGAATGGGCGGAGGGTGCAAGAGGTGTTTATCAAGGAGCAGAATTTGGTGCTTAGTTTGGTGAAGCCATTTGGAAGGGTTGGAGGGAAGTCAGAGATGGCAGCGAAGCCTGGAGGAAGCCTAACTAGAAACGAACTGAAAACTTTTCCTCAAAACAGTGCCGGGTGCTTCTGGTAGTCTTGCTGGTTTGTGAGTGTTAAAGTTCATGACACTATTTGCAGTGTCTATATTATTGCTTTGATGCAGTTCTGAGGAGGAAAATGCTGCCAGTCTGAATGACTGTTTATCCTAGACTGGTTGTAGGAGACTGCATAAGGGGGAGTTTTTACCACCTTTTGCCACAACAGCCAGGATGGGAAAGTTACAGAGAGAAGACTCTTTGAAAAAAATAAATTTTGGACTCTGTTAGAGATGCAAAAGGCACAGGCTGTGTATGTGCAGTGGTTAAAAGTGAAAGGGAAATGCAAGCATGTTTTTACTTCTAATTCAGTCGCTTCTCACTGTAAGAAGGTTGACTAAATGTTGGATAGCTGCATTTCCAACAAGGAGGGAGCTGACACCATATCTGTTGTACCATCTGTTTACCAGTTACCAGTGTACTGGAGAGAAGCTTCAGCGAGGAGTGGGAAAGCTTCCAGAGTTCGCAGTTGTGTTTAACCGCTTGAGTGCCAGTGATGTGAAGTCAATGTATTGGCAAGTCTCCAGCGTTCGGAGCTAAAACTACCACATGTAGCATCTCCTTTTCAACTAGCACAACTTTTCCAGTTGTGTGCTTCTCCTTGAACATTGTTGGTGGAGGAAACCTGGCCCCTTCTAGCCAGGCTGAAGTGGGAGGACACTTTCCTTACCCATCTTTTAACTGTACTCTGCACAGGGAGAAAAAAACCTTACCTCAAGCCTGTGAACAGCAGTACCACAATAAAAGCTGGGGAGGAAAGTTATTTTATTATAGCTCTGTCGGTCATTTCCCTTGCACAGACAAAGCTGTGGTCTGCAGGGTGCCTTGCTGTTGTAGCAGTGCCGGAATGTCAGTTTATTAATGAACTACTGGCATGAAATTACCAAATACCTGGTAACTAAAAGTTCAAAAGAAACTAGTGGAAGCAATTCAGCTGATCATCCTGTTCCCTCTCATTTGCAGTTTCACTTTCAGATTGCAACAAGCAAGCAAGTTCCCAGTAAGCTCCTGAAATCACATTTGGACAATTTCTGCTTTGGTTTCCTCTCTCAACTTTTTCTGCTCCACTTCCACTGACAAAACCTAGTGGCTGCAAACACGCTTGAGTACAAGCTGCAGGCCCTCTCCAGCCCCCAAGATTAGAGGTTTCTGCTTCAAAGTTTCAGTGCAGAAGTAGGTACAGAGCATGAATTTTCTAAGTAAAAATTGTGACTCTGTAGGAGGACTAGCAGAATTAGCTTCAAGCTGAAGAGGATTTTGAGCCCAGGAAGAAGGCACTGACTACCTTTGCTTTCTGAATACTTAATTTTGTTATTAAGTCAGCGCTGCTCAATTATTTTTGCTGCTGTCTCCAAGTGTCAAAACTCAGGCAAACTGTCACAGTTAAACTTGTAGGAAACAGTTCTGATCTTTTGCAGAACTTTATATATGGAAAAGCCATATCAATTTTAGTTGTAGTTAGTTTTGCTGTCTTTGAATGGCATCTTTGTTAGGCTTGAGGCTTCCTTCTAGCCTAAATTTCCCTAATTCTCATTTGCCTTGGCCTCTAGACATAGATCCACGCTACAGATGAACTCTGTTGATCCATCAGGTCCAGCTGATTTCAGGTCCTGCAATTCTTCCTCTTATTCATAGTGGAACTCACAGTGAAGAGGACCTGTCTGTCCTGCAGTACCTTTGGAAGAGACATGTGCATGTTCTGCTTGAAAGCTCTATAGTGGCAGTTAGTGAGCCACTGAGCCCCAGTTAATAGACATGTCTGAGAGGCAGGGCGTATGTTTTTTCCCTTGACATTATAATAACAGAGCCAAGTGTCTTCTAGCAAGCTCAGGACCAGGCAGAGTAAAGCAATGTCAGTCTGCAGAATAAACTGAGCTTCAAGTGATGGCTGTATAGCATCACTTATTTTAATACTTGAAATGATGCACTGAGAACAGGCATTTTAAGAAAAACTTATTTGTTCCTGAGGCTCTTATATGAAGGCTTACATGCCCTGTTTCTTTTTCTTAAGTGTAAGTCCTCTCCCCCCTGAGAGAGTCCATTTTAAAATCACTGGAGCCCTTTGATCTCAGATGCACATGGTTGTCTTTTGACACTGTTTTAATATAACTCTTAAATGCTTGCAGAGAAGAGTGGTTTTTTTTCATGCCAGGCTGGTTCCTTCTTGTTTGTCCCTCCTGAAAGTGCTAGTAAGCTAGCATCTATCAAGTAAATATCCCCAGGACAAGGTTTTTATATCTGCTTGTCAACACATAAACCACTCATCTTCCAGGTAAGCATTAAACAAAGCACCATATTCACATAGGAGAGCTCCTTTTCCTTTCTGATAGTTCCCCTATGAGAAGGTAGTATTTACAGGACTTTGAGGTCTTTGCCCAGAGCTCGTGGTGCTTCTCCTGCTTCTGAGGCACATAATTTTGATGGCCATGCTGTGCTTCATCATGGAGTTTGTATAGCCAGTTTTTCTCTACCAGTCAGCAAGATGGCCTGCTTTGATGTTTTGGGCTTTTTTCCCTCCTCCAAGAAAGAAATACAAAAGAAAAACCTGACTGCAATACTTCTTGAGAACTGGTTTACTCCCTGCTGTATGCCAGTTCTGTAGGGCATGTGGACTTTGAATGCATCTCCCATCAGCTTAATCTCTTTCTTTTGCCCTCAAGGAACACCTGAGGAGTTGGGCTGTGAGATGAAGGCCTTTGCTCTTGCCAGCCTGGAAAGCCTGCAACTTTTGTTACACATTCTTGACTTTCCTTCCTGGTCTACCCTGCAATAACCAAGGACAGTGTATGTATGGAGAGGTGTATGACTGCTTGGAATTGCCGCGTTGTACCCCTCACCACCCAGCCACTGGAGTGCACGGGTTGAGAACTCAATCAACAGAAAGCAGGTCACAGCTGTAGCTGTGGAAAAAAAAATAAAAATCTTTTCTTTGGGTATGGTCAGATACATATGACTTGCTCCTTGATGTACAATTATGGAGGAAGACAGTTCTCTTATGCTTTTAAATTTAGACGTACATTTGCTTATACAAAAGGAAATGAAACCAATTCCTTGCAGTAGTCCACCTGTCTTCTCTGTGAGTCTTTGGCTGACTGGAGAGGAAAAGAGTCCCTGTGCCTGTGCAGAGGTGCTATGGTAAATCACTTAGGACTTATGTAGTCATGCTATTCAGCATTTAGCACACCAGCGAAGCTGCAGAAATGGTCTTTAGGGCTTACTCTCTATAACTGGTCACTTCTCTGACCTTACTTACACACACATGCCTAAACAAATGAAAGAGCAGACGATACTTGGCCCCTGTGGTCACAGCCCTCTTCTGGCACCAGGAACATCCCCAGCCATTCATGTTCCCCATTTCCCAGCTCCCTAAAGCTGCATGCCATCCTGGGGTAAGAGCGGTCCTTGAGCGAGGTGTGCCTATTCCAGTGTAAACACGAGGGGCCACATCCTGCAGCAGAGGACAGCCTGCTGTCCTTGCTCCCCTGCCCTGACATAAATTTTCCAGGCGAAGAGCGCCCATAGGGCAGTGAGTGTCCAGGCGGCTGAGGCTGGGGCAGTGTGGAGGCTGCAGGTCTGACGCAAGCCCTGCCTTGCTCTCCTCCCTTCCCCCTGGGCTGTGCTGCTGTGCTTCGTTATGGCAAGGCGGTTTGATTCATGAGCTTTCTCTCGGCTCACCACAGAGCTGAGTGACTCAGAGCACAGGCTCCGTGCAGGCTTCGTTAGCAGAGATTAACGTCAGCACACACCTTTTGTTTGTGTGTGGCTCTTCTGCCTCCCTTCCCCAAGCTCCTCTTGTAGAGCGAGCATCAATTGACAGACACATGTCTACATCTACGTCCTTGCCCCTTCTCCAGTTGCCACAAAAGTGGGCAGGTTTCCAGAGATGTGGTTCAAGTGCCACCAGCTACCTCCAATTAAATCTGGAGTACAGGCTAGGGCTAGACATAAGCTGAAACCTCCTCTATGGAGAGAGGGACTGCTGCAAACGTCAGGGCTCCTGCCATGGATCTATAATAACGATTGGCCTCTGAGGGGAAAAAGAAAATACTGTTGCCTGGGAGAAGGGGCTTTGGGGGTTCATCCTGTGTTTGAAAGAATGGGGGTTGGGCAGCAAAGATGTTATGATCAGCTTCCCTGGAAGAGACGTCCACAACTTCCCTGGGCAACCTGTTCCAGTGCCTCACCACCCTCATAGTGAAAATTTTTTTCCTAATAGCTAATCTAAGCCTGCCCAGGAAGGGTGGGAGGCACAACTGAAGCTGTGGGCACTTCATCTGCCCCCTTTTGGGCAACCACCAGGTGCTAGAGAGGAGCAGCAGAAGGAAGATGGCATTTGGTCATTGCTTTTGTTGTCTGAACTGCCAATCCAATACTTTCATTATTGCTGACATTCATGTTTAAAAAAAAGTAAAATAAATAAATAATGCAGAAATAGAAAAAATATATGCCTATTCCAAGTAAAACAAGAAACAGGATACTGCAGGAAGTAGGTGAGACATGGTCCGTGCTGTGAAGCGCGATCTGTTTTAACAACCAGTGGAGCGAAGTATTACTGTACAGCAATCCAAAAGAAGCAAGGCGAGTGTGCTGTGACAGCAATACAGACCGTGCTTCAGCAGCACCTTTAAAACACAAAATGAGAGGAAGCGGGCCAGTAGGGCTGTGCAGTTGATGTTCAGAGATGTAAAGTAACCAGACCTGCTCACAGTGCATCAGAGAGCAAGAAATGAGCAATGGAGGCTGAGTATCGCACATCAAAACCAGCTGACAGACATGAGTTCAGCAAGCTGCTTGGCCACTAAATCAAAATACAAGCGGAGTGGGAGATATATGGGTATCTTGTCATGTGGAGAAATGCAGACCCACCAGCTGCCTCAAAATAAAATGTTATCTTTAGGTGGCCTCTAAAAGGAGAAAGCAAATAAAGCTTACTTAGGTAAGAAGCATGAAGAAATTTAGGCTTCTGAGGAAGACTTTGAGATCAGAATTAGGATGCTGCAAAATGGCAGCTCGTGCCTTATTCCACAGGGCTGCAGCGCTCACGGAGTGCAAACTGGACAGCAGGCTTGTGTGCTTTGCAGGGATGTTTAGCAAATCACTGACATTATGAGAAGGCTGTGTTCATTCTCTAATAAGGTGGCAAACAAACAGAATAGCTTCTTGAATCTTTTGTCCGCTAAATGCAGGGTGAAGCAGTTAAAGTACAAGGATTTCTGATAAGTGTTTATGTAGTTCCCTGGTTTTGATGCTGTATTTCAGTTGTAGTTGTTCCTTCTGTAGCAGTATCAAATTCTGTAATAACTAAGAATTTGCTCTTTCAGTCTGGAAATTGAAAGGGTAGGAAAATGCAGGGGGAATAAATGCACAGGAGGCTGCTATTCCATTTTTGTTTCCATTGAACTTTTCAAGTCAATTTGCAAACAAATTTCCCAGCATTTTTTGGTGGTAGTTTTAGCCTGTTGTTGTGAAAAGCAACATGGATGCAAACATGGGGATGAGATACAGCCTGCATCTAGATTTCTTTGCACCAATATTTTACCACCTCCTGCACTTTTCTTCTGTAAGGCTCTTGATACTTGACTTTTCTGGATACATCCTGGAATCAAGAATTTCCATGAGGTTTTCTGTTCCATTCATTAAAAAGTGAATAAATTTGGAAACCCTTATATAGAATGATGTGTATGATGTATAGAATGATCATATAGCTATGATGTGAATGTGCTCTAAAGCCTCAGAAAACATTGTAAGTAAAAAAAAAAAAAAAAAGGCAAAACACTCTAGGGATACCTGAACAGAGTGAATGAAAGCTGTCTGCATATATTCAATGCATTTTTTTTTATTTTATCATGGAATACCTCAGGTGGGAATGGATGTCACTAGGTCTCTAGTCCAACTTCCTGCTCAAAGCAGGATCAGCTTTCAGATGAGACCAGGTTGCTCAGGGCTCTAGCCAGTGACTGCGCAACCCTTCTGGGCAACCTGTTCCCATGACATTGTCTGTGTAGCTATTTTGTTCAAAGGCAGATTTATTTTCTGGGGGAAAAAAAAAGTATATACATATATTCTAATGAAAATGTGATGGTGACCCCTGGGAAAACCCCAGGGGAACAACACAATACAGGCAGGTAACTTTTTTTTGAAATAAATGACTGGCTGTGGCATTGGTTGAACATGGGAATGGACTTGGTGAACCTCATGCTGGATGCCAGATCTCTGAGCTATAAAAACCTGTATTACGAAGTCTTGTGTAGAAACCGTTACTACAATTCTAATTGGTGGCTTTCAAATACTTTTGATTTTGGACTTCTAAGGGTATGCAAGTAGAGCTGCAGACTATTTTATTGTGACATTTAAACCAGGGCTTGCTTTTGTGAGCCCCTTCAAATTTCCCTATAGAACCACACACCACAGTTAAAAACCACTGCCAGGAATCTTCAGCAGTTTTTATGTGTTTCTTTTCCTAACGTGCGACTCATTTATCTGTAAATACAGGGAAACATTTGTGCTGTCATCCTTCATTGTTAAGGCTAAATGATCACCATGATACCTTAACCCAATTTTTTGTGTAAGGCAAACACAGAATTTTCTGATTCCTGTCTCAAGTCAGTAGCTTCTATTTCTGCTGCTGCTGCTGCTGCCACTCTGCAGAAAGTCATTCAGAACTTACAGGCATCAAATGATGGAGAATCCTTCATGTGTGTTGGTAATTTTTTTTTTTTTACTGCAAAACTGTCTTTGCTGTGAAAACTTGACTAAGACTGAGTTTTCGGTCCTGCACACACTGTTGGTCTTCCCAGGATATTTTCTAATTCCAACTATCTGTTTTCTATGGAAAATAAGATGATTTTTAAAATTCTGATGAAAATGTGCCCAGTTGCCCAGTTTGTTTCTTCAGGAGCTTGTTTTGACAAAATACTGCGTGAAAGAATTAAAATATTTCATAATATTAAAACATAAAAGGAATCAGTAATAAATTCCAAACACTGTTTATTAAAATGAAGCATTCAATTTTCACGAAATGTAAACAAAATAACTATAAAACGTTTCAATCTTTTATTTCCTGGTAGGAAAAGCTGCCAATTCTGTTGTAGATTTTACTGAGACGTATGCAGAAGTGCCAGCAGCAGACAAGGCACTGTAGGGAAGTTGGGTTTTGGGGTTTGTTTTGGTGTTTTTTTGGTTTTTTTTTTCCTTTTTTCTTTTTTACTTCTAAGCTAAAACTCTTTTCCTGGCTTACCCATCTTTTTCACTTTATGGTTTATATGTTGTCTTTCTCTTAGCTGCTTACTGTATTTTTTTTTTTTTTAAAGGAAGCAGGAATAGGAAACAAATGCCTGAAAAATTGTGATTAACAGTGGATGTTGGGGAAACAAAATTTGGATGATGTAGAATTCTTTAGGACTATCTTTCCTTTGAAGTTATGAAAATCAGACGGCACAGTTAGGTGTAAGAGTGGGAATAGCCTAGTGGTAGGAAACACTAGTAGTTGTGTATCAGTACTTGTACTGCCCTTCTCCACCCTCATTGCTCAGTAGAAGAAATTTGATCACAGAAAGTTTAATAATAGCAGTGATGCTTTCTTCTGGATTTCATACCATGACTGCTTGAACATTGATAACAAAATGAATTTTTTACCTCTAAAGATCTGATACCTCTGATTGAAAGTCAAATGAAAGCTCAGAGTTAAATTTTTACTAAGTTGTGACCAACTGTGTGTTGAAATTCGGGTCTGGGACAAGAATTCAAAACCTGAAAGATATTAGAATCTGAGAATTTGACATAATATAAGAGTAGTAGAAACACATAATATCATAGTATAATATTTACTATAGGGAGTGGATTCTGTATTGTGAATCAAGGCAGATGCATAAGGCAATGCTTTTCTCAGTCTGTTTAAAATCTCTATCAACATCCTGGACAAGGGGACCAAGTGCATCCTCAGTAAATTTGCAGATGACACCAAGCTGGGTGGGAGTGTTGATCTGCTTGAGGGCAGGAAGGCTGTACAAGAGGGATCTGGATAGGTTGGATGGATGGGCCAAGGCCAATGGAATGAGGCTGGTTCAGGCCAAGTGCTGAGTCCTGCACTCGGGTCACAACAACCCCATGCAGTGCTACAGGCTTGAGGAAAAGTAGCCAGAGAGCTTCCTGACAGAAAATGCCCTGGGGGTGTTGGTTGACAAGTGGCTGAATATGAGCCAGTAGTGTGGCCAAGAAGACCAATAGCATCCTAGTTTGTACCAGAAATAGTATAGCCAGCAGGACTAGGAAAGTGATTGTTCACCTCTGTTCAGCACTGGTGAGGCCTCCCCTCGAGTACTGTGTTCATTTTTGGGCCCCTTACTACAGGAAAGACATTGAGGTGCTGGACTATGTCCAGAGAAGGGCTGGTGAGGGGTCTGGAGCACAAGTCTAATGAGGAGCAGCTGAAGGAGCTGGGGTTGTTCAGCCTGGAGAAAAGGAGGCTGAGAGGAGACCTTATCACTCTGTATAACTACCTGAAAGGAGACTGTAGAGAGGTGGTGGTGTGGTGGTGGTGGTCAGTCCCTTCTACCAAGTAAGAGGTGATAAGACAAGAGGAAATCAGTCTAAAGTTATGCCAGGGGAGGCTTAGATTAAATATTAGAAAAAAACTTTCTTCAAGGAAAGGCTTATCAAGCATTGGAACAGGCTGCCCAGAGAAGTGGTTGAGTCACCATCCCTGGAGGTATTTAAAAGACGTGTAGATATGGTGCTCAGGAACATGGTTTAGTAGTGGATTTGGCAGTGCTAGGTTAATGGTTGGACTTGATGATCTTAAAGGTCTTTTCCAACCAAAGCAATTCTATGATTCTACCCTTACACACTGTGAACAAGTTTATCTGTTCTGCTGTTACCCTCAGCCTCCATCAAAAGGTTACAGTCTTTGGAGCTGTACTTTGTAAGTATTGCATTTTTAAACAAGCGCAAAAGTCTTTGGAAATTCCATTCATGGTGTGATCTTCAGTGTCCTAAACAGATCTGAACCTGTGCAGATTAGAAATTTCCCAGTTTCCAGCCTCCAGAGTTGAGAGTTTATGAATGCTTATTAAGTGTCTTGTAACAGCAGTCTGGTTACGTATCGCTGATGGGGAATCATTGGCTTTCTCTAAAGGAAAGTTTCTTTCTCAAATGGTCTATGTCAAGTGGCCGGTCTTCAAAATAACCAAACCGAGTACAAAAATTTCCTTAGTCTAAAACTGTCACTCCTTGATTAAATTATTCTTCACTGAAAAGAATTAGAAGAAAATTTTCACAGCTCTTTCATTAGCTGTATAATATTGTTATGCTTCGCATTCAAATATATTCATGTTTAAATCATACATGCACAGAAAGTTTGACATTATTTGGGCACCTTGTCCGTAAATTTCTCTGAACAGTAGATTGCACCGAAATCTGAACATCTCATCTGAGAAATGAGAAAATAGGAATGTACATGGTAGTGCGTTACGTGAGAGCAGAAGACAGGTAAGAAATGAAAAAAAAGCTGGTGGGGTCATTTAAGAAAAAAAAAAAAACAACTCAAGCCATCTTGATTTTGAGTCTGGAGCAGATGTAGGTTCAGATGTAGTGTACAGTAATAAAAGGAATAAAAGTAATAAAAGGAACTGCATCTGGGGCTTTTACTTTGGGGGACTAGGAACATCAGCAAGCTGTTTCATGGCATATAAAAGCCTAAATCACATTTCTTTTTTGCTTTTCTTTTTTTTCTTTTATTTTTTCTTTTCTTTTCTTTTTTCTTTTCTTTTTTCTTTTTTTTTTTTCCCTCTCTCTTCTCACTCTCTTCTCTCATTTTCCTTTTTTACCCAGAAACACTAAGTTTTGTTTTTTTTCTATTTTTACCAGAGGCCTACTTGGAGGGTGTGGGCAGTAGAAATCTGCTTGGAAGGGCTGATTTGAAGGGGCTGCATTGTTGAAGAAAGATATATTCAAGTTTGTCAGAGGTATAAAGAAACTCATTAAAGCATTCTTATGAGTTTCTAAGGTACAGATTTTATGTAATCTTATCACAAAAAAAGAGTTCTCAACAGAAAGTGAGGGAACTAATGCATGATAGTATTCTTTTAATTCCCCTTTTTTCTTGGACATCAAATAGCTCAGTTAAACTGGCTTAATAAAAGTTAAGGGGTATTTTTTTGTTTATAACAAGGTTGCTCAAATGGAGAACTCGGATTTGTACCTCATTTTGCAAATGCATTTAAAAGACATTTGGAAATGTGGCATTATCTCATTAGAGTTTATATGCCACTGACTATATTTTATTCAGATTTTATTGTATAATTTTTGTCATTAGTACACCGGGGTTTGGCAGCAGGGTGTTTTTCCCGCATGAGGAAAATATTAGACCTGGGTATGTAAATATTTATTTGTCCTTCATTTGTCATATTTACAGAACAACCACTGAATGTATGGGTCTGGTATAAAAATGCCTACGCAACACAATCTTCTGAAAGTAGAAGGTATAGCCAGTATTCCAAAGTTTATTATTAAAGTGGCACACAATTAGTGTATGCTTCATTGTAAGGAAATGCCCAAGTGAGGAGTTCGAAATGCATTTTTCTTTTATTTCACTTGGTAAGCCATCAAGAAAAGTTTGCTGATGCTTTTAGAGTAGTGTTATAGTCTGAGACTGTATTTTCCAAGTGGTTCTCTTAGAACAGTATTCACAATTACAGGACTTTGCCTATTTGGATTTCTTTCTCTAGAAATTATTTATGTATTACATCTGATGTTTGCAAACGTATTTTTCTTTGAAAATAGTTCCAAACTAGACATCTCAGTTAGTTGTGATAAGGATGTGGGTATGGGTTGCTATTATCTTTCTGCTTTCATGGAGCTTAATAGTTGCATGTGCACACACAAATATAACGTTGATTTCCTGCCCACCTTTACCAAAAATCTGGAAAGTAATTGCATCCTTTTTCTATATTGTATAAATGCACCCTTAGTTGGTGATATTCCTGATGCACATAGCTGGATAAAAATGCTTTTCCAAGACTAATAGAAGTAGAAACTTGCCTTCTCTGCCAGTAATGCATATTAGTTTTATTTTGAATACAACGTATGCAAAGAGAAGATGTAATCCTACACAGTATTTTTACACAGTCGCTTTCTGGACCACTGAACAGTAATAGCTATAAAAACTACTTGGCTAAATGAGATCAAGTGGATAGGGGCTAACAGATCATTTATCTCACATCGCAGTTGAATACATGGAGTTTCAAAAATGCAGCTTTTGGTTCATACACCAAATTCTTTCAGTCAGGTTACTACATGAGGAACAGATTTTAATCTAAAATATTCTAAGTATTTAAGAAACTTTGTTGTTTTCAAGTTGGTACAGTAAAAGAAAATGTATTTTAAAAAGATCTGCTTTAAAATTTGGTGTTCCCTTTAATTTGCAAATATTTTCTGGAACAGAAATCTGGTATCTTAAACTGGTTTCTAAATATCTAGACTTGTAGATTGAGGGGACAGAAATTAGATTAGCATTACACTGTTTACAGTTAACAATCGGTGCATATTTTTTTTATCTTTTTTTTTTCCTCCAGCCTGTATTAGTTGTACCTGTCTTTTATTATTCATTTGGATACTCTGAAATCTTTCACAAAGCTTTACAGGAGATGGGATAATTGAACTCAGCCTTTGAAATTTTTTCCCTGTGGATGGCACACTAAGGAAGACTGAGCAGATGACCTCAGGCTATGGTTATATGTTTATATGATGCGTAGTTTTATGGCTGTTGGGAAAGCGGTGGGAACTTTCTTCTGAAATGTGCCTTTGTTTAGCCTCTGCCACACTGTTTTGTAGTGGGGCTCATGACAGCTCTAAAGAGGCTCTTTTACCCTGCAGTCAATTTACCATTGTTAGAAATGAGTTAATAAATTGGAGGAGGAGTACTCATTTATTGATTTATTTTCTTCTTAATGAATGTGCAGATGATATCCCTTATACATGAAGAAGTCCTAAACACATTATTTGGTGAACATACAGACATAACACAGTAAGATTTTACTGAAGGCTTGACCTTGGTTCCCTCTGTACAGTTAAATTTTTATTCATTTCTAAATTTAAATTAAATTAAAATTTAAAAACTATAACTAGCATCTCCATTACTAGTTTTCTGGCCGTGGTACCAAGTGGCACAGACCACGATGTCTGTGTTATATGGTGCCAGGCCCCAAGTCTAAAGTGAATGTGGTCCCAAGACATTAGGATTTGTGTCTGAGCAGTGGTTTTGAGGTTATTCTCTCATGTGACATCAGGCACTTTGATCCATGTTGGATCCTGATGGTTTTATAGCAGAAAGCTGAGGTGGGTTGTTGCATACCCTGGGCTGTGGCATGAGGAGGTGCCAACTGGGGAAAACCATGCTAGATAGTGCTGGAGAACTCTCTGGAGCAGAGGAAGCCAAATACGGTGCAGTCTTCTCCATGCTTCCCACATGCTATACCTGAAAGCACACCAAGAATTAAAGCAGCACAGGTGGCCACTGAGGTGGTTTACTAATAAACTGAATCTGAAAAAAAGAAGAAGAAAAAAGTATCTGTCTTTCTAATAACACTTCAGGCTATGAAGTTATAGACCTGAAGTGAATACAAAAAATTGAACTTTTTTTCTGTCACTACCATTTTTAGATATTTAATGCTTTTTTCTGGCTTTGATTCTGAGAATTCAGAAGATTAAACTTCTCTTTCATGAAGACATTCTGGAATAATCTGAATTCATGGTGAATGTTTATTTCTTTTGGTTCTGTTGATTTATGTTTTTCTTTTAAAATCCATGCTTTCTCATAAACATTTATTTTTTACCCAGTGTACAATAAAGCATTTATTTAAATACCTTCATTGTGCCTCTTGCATAAGGAAGGTTTCACATCTCTCCCTTCTCACCCTGCTGAGTGAAAATTTAATCTTTTCCAAAGCCCTGCCCAGTGGCACAGGCAGCAAGATGCCAGGTTGTGGACGTGCAGCGTGAGAGAGCTGAGTGTGCCCCAACTAAAGCTGCATCTCACTTTCTGCTCACACTGTGCTGTGGCTTCTGGGCCAGCCCATCACCGCTGGGGACAGTCAAGTGCTGGGTGTCCTGGTGACCGAGGGTTTGAGGTCAAACGCCAGCAGAGGCTGTAAGGCCGCAGACTGTCCTCAGTCACGCTCCTGCCCTGGTGGCACTTTTCCCAATTAATTGTCTGGGAGGCTTATAAAAGGGGTTGCATTTGGAAGGAGAATTAGAAGCTGTCAAATGTGCGTAAAGGAATGGGTCTTTATTTCTGTTTGTCTGCCTTCTGGGCAGTCTTCCTCATGTCCCTCTCAACCTCTGTAGATCACATCGAGATGGCTTAAGAGTTACTCAGGGGCAGAGCAGCCCCAGGAAGGCAAGGCAAGCAAGGCATACTGTAAGCAACTCCACCTCAATTACATTGCATTTCAAAAGCTCCTTGGAGAGGCACAAAGGAATGAAAAATATCTTGGATACTTTCTAGAATTATAATTCTTCCTTTCTCATTACTCTGTCTAGAAACTGGTGAATTCTTTGGATGCTTTCTGACTTAGAACACAGGTGGTAATTACAGGGCCATTAGGGTGGACACTTTAAAGGAAGAATTCTCCCTCCCCAAATGTTTCTCCAAGAAAAAAAAAATACTGAGAAAAAATGAAAAAAATACGCAGTAAGTATTTGCTTATTCAGATGAAATTGTAATTATTGAAATTATAATATCAAAGTAGGTCAGCTAATACCTCTGAAGGTCAGCTAATATAACCCCCACTTAGCAAGGCCCAACTTGGAAGTTACATTGTGTGGCTCTGTGCATCGTTATTGCCACATAGAAAAGTACTGCTAGTTTTATTCACAAAATTATGTGCTATAAATTGTTGATTCATAAATAATTACAGATTTTTCTCGTATTGGAGCTCTGGTGTATCTGGAGGTTCTTTAGTGCTTTCTGTCATTTGACAGACTTTGAAAATTGGGGAACACTAATGCAGAAAATAGGAAGTATCAAAGGTGTTATTGGTAAGCAAAAAGAAAGGCTATTGATGTAAGGGTCAGGAGTAGTGTTTTAACAAATAAACACAAAGAAATGTGCACATTTCAACACTTATTTATAAGTTAATGCAGCATATTATTTCCCTACAGGATAAAGTTCCAAAAGAAAAGGAAGGTAAGAAAAAAAAGAAGAGAAAGAAAAGTAACTGCAAAGTATCAAAACTTTTGAAATGAAATTACTATATTTGAAATAGGTATCTATTATAGAAAAAATTCTGAAAGATTGACAAGTAGAAGTAATATAATTTTTTTAAGTCTAAAAATATATTGCTCTTAGTTATGAAAGAGTATTTCATTTTCCACCAAATGTCTCTTCTTTTTCTACCAGACCTGCAATAAACGTGGTAGGGATACAATGCTTTCCCCCCACAAGCCTGTCAGTATTAACTATATTATTAACTATATATTAATATTCCTATTACTTTCATAGTGTTGACCACTGTGGAGGTCCAAGGTGGTCACCATGGCAAGAGATGCTTGGACCTTGCCATGGATTGCCAAGGCAGAAGGTTTGGGTTGAGTCTGTGTGTATGGTGGGAGTGTTGTCCTCCTCAGCTTCTATGATGGGCTACTTCCTGGTGCAGGGTCTAGCCAGCTCCTTTGGAGTCCTACCGATGGTCCTTGGCAGCTAGTCTAGCTCACTTATTCACCTGCTGTGGGCCTGCCATGGTCTCTTTACTGCTTCTAGGGGAGTCTGGAAAATTAAAGGTTCTTTTAGAACCTAAGAATTCTACAGCTGTTCCTGGGCTTCTCTTCTTAGGATCTTAGAAAGGGGGAAGAGGCACACAGAAGGGATGGGAAAAGTGGCCAGAATTGCCCCTGAATCTGCAGTGTTCCTGCTGGAAAAGGAGAAGTTGTCATTACTATCTGTTTGGATTTTTTTCTAGCAGTGAGGAAAGAGACGGTTCATCTCGCTGGACTCTCGAGAAATAGAATAGAAAGAAAGGTGAGGTCTTATACATATGTTACTAGCAAAAGAGAGGCGGCTTGGGCTTGATGGTCAGATGCATTACCCCAGCAACAAACTTCTCCTGTGATTTTGGTAAATCACATAATCTTGGTTATCTTAAAGCCCTGTCTGTAAAATGTGTCAAACACACCTGCGTCACTGAAGCAAGGTGTGGGTAAATCTCATTCATGTGATGGATTCAAGTGTTGATATTGCATTGATGAGATTGACGCAGATCCATGTAGAGAGAGTCCCGTTGCTTTCTGGAGTAGTAGCTCTATAGTTTAAATCTTTGGGAAGGAGAAGGAAAACCACTTGATGGAGTTGCCTTACTGTAAATGGAAGCTAATTTACTTGATGATGGGAGAAGGTTAAAGGGAACTAATTTAAACTTGTGACCTTTTTAGGCTTTGCATTTGCTGGCTTTCGTTAAAGTGTTACAAGCATATCTTCCCTTTTCCTTACAACTCTTAAATAGTGGCATAGGACTACATGAATGAAGATAAAAGCATGTCTTCCCATAGCAATGCTTCTGCAGTTACAGTATCAGATTTTTTACAGCCTGTGATTTCTGGAGCGTGTTGCAAAACCATTGATGCTTTTTTCCTTTTCAGTCCTAGGAATCTGTTGTCCATCCTTTGGGAAAGTTTTAGTCAGTGCAAAGCTCAGCATAAGCTTGAGCCCTCTGTGTCTTTCTGAAAGCAAGCAAGTTTCCTTTTAGTGCATGCCAGAGCTGTGTACGGCTCTGTCCTGCCATACGCAAGAGCTGGCTGTTTGGCTGGAAATACGATACTCATGTAAGGATATGCAGTTGCTGGTGCAAGGGAGAAAAACAAGGTCAGCAGCCTCTGCCATCACTTCAGAAGGTCAGCTTTATTTACAGGAACAGCAGCAAGCTTCTTCAGCTTACTTACGTTAACCACCTTTTCGGTCCTTTCCTTAGTGAATAGGACTATTTAAAACTTCAATAGAAATCTGCATTCAAAGAAGACAACTAACTTTCTATTGCATAACTTAAAAGATATCACTGATCTTTCTCCCTCCCCCACACCGACAGAACTGTCAAATTGAAAACATTTTCAGCGTGGAGCACAAGCCTACTCCTTTCAAACCTCGTCAAAATTAACTTGAGAACACTTAGAGAAATGCTGCAGAGAAACAGCTGCAGCGTGCCTGATCTTGCTTTCTTTTGGGGCACCCGTGGAACTGTCAAAGTTCAGAACTTTTTAAGGTAGCAGTTATTAAAAAATAAAACTGAGCACAGCTAGTTGTGAAACTTTCTTGGTTGGGCCGTTTTCAGCAGTCCGTTGAAGGATGTAAGCAGATTTGCAAAGGATGTTGCTTTACTGCTGGCATGGAGCCTTGGAGTCTTCGTAGTATGTGTGTCCTCCAAAAAGAGGCAAGTTAGAACAAGTTTCAGCCATGATAACAGAAATGATGAAGGGAAAATATTCAGGTACATTGATCAATAGCCTACATATTCATGATTCAGCTTTCTTGCACAAGTTCCTAATGTCTCGGAAAGGAGTTCAGAGGAGCCTCAGAGGCTGAGGAAAGGAATGAGGAGAGATTGTGTTGATCTCAGTTTAGGCACCATCCTGATGCACTCACTTCCAGGATCAGTCTCTTATTCTGAATTTCCCTCTAGGGTAGATTTTCCTTTCACACACAGAGCATATAAAACCCAATAAGAAGCCCTCCTTCCTAAACGAGTTGCTTGTGTTTGTGCAGCAACAGTGCTTCTCTTCAGGAAGAGAGGTTCAGCTGTCCGGTATTAGATGGGGTGAGTCTTGGCTGAAGAGCTTTGGAATGCTCCTTGCCCTGTCCTCTTCCAAAGAGATCTCCAGCCAAGAGATGGTCCCTCATATTACTTGTTCATGTCCCATCACATTACTTGAAACAGAACTGTGGATAGTGTTCACAGTGTTTCTTGCTGACTTTTGATTTTCTGTAGGTTGTTTGATCAAGAAAGGCTGTGAATGGTGCAACCAAGAATGCTTGGGAGGGATGCATTGGAGAGCTGAAAGAATTTACTTTTCAAACTATATCCTTGTTAATCCATACTAAGTACTGTGTGAGTGAAAACTCACTTCTAAGATTGCAGCAGTTTGATTTGGGCTTAGAAGAGGATGGCAGCCTGGATTTGGATGCGGACAGCTAGAAACAGGTGTTTGTCTTAAAACAGATCCCTCTTTTGTAGATTTGGCTGTGACACCTCTGAGATATAATCATAGAATTATAGAATGGTTAGAGTTGGAAGGGACCTTAAAGATCATCAAGTTCCAACCCCCCACTAGAGCAGGTTGCTCAAAGCCCCATCCAGCCTGGCCTTAAACCCTTCCAGGGATTGGCGGTTCCACAATGTCTTTGGGCAACCTGTTCCAGTGTCTGACCATCCCTCACAGTAAAGAATTTCTTTCTGGTATCTAATCTAAGTCTCCCCTCTTTCAATTTAAAACCATTACCCCTTGTCCTGTCACAACACTTCCTGACAAAGAGTCCCTCTCCAGCTCTCCTGTAGGTCTAATGCTTCTAGGGATTTTTTCTTTAGTAGTAACCACTGGATTAACATCTAAGAACTTAAGACATATTCAGATGGCTGATATGTACATGAAAACCTCAAACTGACAACAGTTGGGTGTATAGCACAGCTATTCTGTAGTTTTCAAAACACAAACACTTTTGTTAAATGGAGGCTTGCCCAGGATACATTACTAAACATATGTTGGGAGGTGAGGGACAGTTCCAATTTCTCATTTACATTTTTCTCTTTCCCTTGTTATTCTTCATCTGTCTAGGTAAGTGGGGATCCAGTGGGATGGGGATGGAGATTCCTGCATGAAAAGTCTGGCAGCCAATAGGGCAATAATTCATTTCATTACAGGTTATATGTTCAAGGACACTGTCTACAGCTCAGCAGTGACCTGGAACAAATTCTACTACATGACAGGAAAGGAATGCTGCCCGAATGCCTTCCTTATGAGAGCAAAACAGAGGGAACCTGAGATAAATTCAGAACCTGAACTACAAAGCAGGAGAACCAATGGGGAAAGTGAAGCAATGGGAACTTGGCAAGAGGCGGCACAAACCCTCCCCCAGTGTATTTGCCACACAGAGCTATTGAAATGTTGCTCCCTTTCTTGTAATAATGCAGCAGCCTTTTTAATGATGGTTGCTGCAGATAATGTGGCAGCCGTGATGAAATATAACCCAGGCAATGAACCAAAGAGAGCTCCAGACTTGCTGTAGACTAAGAGAGAGAAGGGATAAGCACCAGAAGTGACTGAGAGGATAAGTGGCTTGCTGAAAAGAGTTGAACAACACCCAGTAATGAGACAGGTAGACATTCATAGAGCAGAATGGAAGTAAATAATAAGGCCCAAAAACATTTTAAGAAATTGTTTCTAACAAAATTTTCCAGACTCGTGGGAAGTTTTGTGAACCAAAGTGTTCTCTGTGTAAATTAATTTACAAATAGTGTGCGATGTTATGACACAAGAGTCACCACCACAAAATTTTGAACTGCTTGATATTATATCAATCAATAGAATTTTCAGAGGAAGACATGGTAGTCTCCTCTGATGAAGTACAATACTGAAGCTTGTAGACTTACTTCTGGTCTCCTGTCTTCCAGAAAGCCTCTCTGGCACCATGGACTAGGTTCACAGGGCCTTTTTCCACTGCCGTCCTGGCAATGCCAGAGTGCCTTGCAGTCCAGAGTATAATTTTCTATGCAACATTGCTGTTTTCCGTGGCTTCAGATGGGAAATTAGATGCACCATCTGGACACATAGAAAATTTGTGGTAGAACTGGAAACTGGCTTTAGGATGTTGTTTAGGTGCAGTTGTGCTTCAGTCATTCTTACTGGTTATAAAAGGGAATGAACAAGCTCCACCATGGAAGGTGGTAGAGAATTTTACTGCATTGGTGTGTACATACAGAAGTAGCAGAACTGGTCGTGAAGTGTTCTGTCCAGTTTGCTAAATGCTTAATTCATTTTAAAATCACGAAGAACATGAATATAATGTCATAATGCTTTTTTATGTGTGGCAAATTGTGGATTCCACTTCAACTGTTCCAGGAACCTTGAAATCCTAGAAGTGGTATTTATTCTCAGCTATACATTCAATTCATTTTCTTGTCCTGAGAAGCTCTGAGGATTGGCAAGGCTTTCAAACAGATATGAAATGTAAATGTTAAGTAGTTCCCAGAACTGGGCCCAGATTGAAAGAATATCAAACATATTTCCAATCACAAGCGATATAGTATTACTGTTAGAGTATTAGTATTTTGTTTTACTAATAATTTTTAATAACATAGCCTACATTCAAGCTGGAGAACTGGATTATGGGGTTAAAGTGCAACATATATGACCCTTGTCTGATGAACTTTGTTGGGAGTTGCTGTGACGTTGAATTCGCCCTTCTGCTCAATCCAAATACTAGTCATCATTTCCATAGTATGTAAATGTTCATCTAAATGATGACATTTCATTCTCGTCTTATCCCGGCTCACGTTACTGCTTTGGGAATATCTATTGTAACTCTTATCCTTCCGCACACTCTGCTGTCGTCACCGCTGCTGTGGCTAATCCACTACTATTTGGCAAGAAAACTGTTTATCCATTCTGCGTTAGGGCAGATAACTGAAGTAAAAGCTGGAGCATAGTACATAGTGTTTGTTCTGCAGCGCATTAACATGCTAGCTGAGCTAACAAGGAGAAGACGACCAAATGATTTAGTCACTAGGCTAGTTTTGTCATGGGGTTTGACGACATATTCCCAGATATGCTACAAGGTTACTGCGATCAATTGGAAAGCAGTAAAGCCCGTATCTGCGTAGATTTCTGATTTTTTTCTATACCTTGACATGTGGAGAATCACTCACACCCTGATTACTAATGCCGAACTGCTTGAATCACTGTCTTAAAAGATGAATGTTTATGGCCCAGTGTCTCCATTTTTTGCTACCTTTACATTTGTTTTGGCTGCTGATGGATCAGACTGCAGCCTTTTTTGTTACCACAACCCTAGTGTTGCGTAGGAAGAGAAACAAGGCAAAGGCTAACCATCTGAGGAACAACTACAAACAGTATTCACCCCACACCCTTCCTTTTTTTAGGGCTTGGGTGGTGTTGTTTCCCCACACCTCACCCCCTTTTTTTTCCTTTTTTTTGGGTGTGTGTGTTGATTTTCATTAACTATTTATGCTAGGAAAAAGCCAAAACAAAGCAAAGCCCAATTGCTGTATCCACTGTCAGGAAGAAAAAGAGAAAAGAAAATTGTCAAGGGAAACTTCATCCATCTGTCTCTCCCAAAGCTAAATTAGCAAGTCTAAAAGAATGGATTAAAGCTTGTTACAACTCTATAACCATTGTCTACGTCTTTAAATGCTTCCATTTGATTCTCCTTAACTAAGAGTTATTCACCATACTGTACCTCCTTGAGGTCTTGTTGATCAGCAAGAAATAAGAAAGTTTTAATTGGAAATAACTGTGTCCTGGTTCAATATTTGTTAATTTTTAAAATGAGATTTCCCCCTAAATGAGTTAACGTCTCTCTTGTCCAGCTCAACCCCCTGTTGAGAAAGGTTTTCATTTTGCTGTCTTCCAACAGATACTCAGATCCTGCATCGTATCCCTTCCACCTATGCATTCCTTATTGTTAAACATGAGCAAGCAAAGGGAAATAAAGCCCACAACAAACAAACCCCAAAACCACCAGGCTCTTTGATGGTAAAGGCATTGTTTATATCTGAAAATACTGAGGGGAATACCCCTTTGCAATTTTAATTCTGCCCCTGTGTCCATGTACTTGACAGCAACCTTCATGTGAATGAGCGCATGTATGGTTTTCCTTCCCTGCCTGGTGGGGATCCCCCATCTCATCCCATCCCATCCCATCCATGGGCACGCTGTCCTGCCTACCTAGGAGCCATCCCTGCCACTGCACACTGCCAGCCTGCAGAGGCACTGAAAGAAAGTGTACAGTGGGGAAAAAGCTGCCTTTTAGACTGTGGGAAAGCTTTGTTTCTGAGGTTGGGTTTGAGGGACTTTGGGATTTTTTGTTGTTTTCTTGGTTTATTTTTTATGTGTGTGTCCTTAACTCTGCCAAGAAAAACTGAAATAATCATAATTTGGGTGAGAATACGGTCCTTTCACACACACACACACCCCATAACTGATTGGGAGTGATGCAGAGAAACATGCTTAGTCAGAAGGAATGTCTAGAGATCTTACTAAAGACTCTCTCAAGCTTTGCTGAGCTTAATGTGGTCAACAGATGGTGATTTACTACTGCTCCTAATGTGATCCTTTCTGAATGAAAGTTCGTAGTGACAGCAAGCAACTGTGGACCTAACAGGAGCTCCTGGCTAAATTCAGATTTCTCTTGCAAGCCACAATGGAGCTTCTTCTCTTACAAGAAGTTTCCCCTTTTTAAAGTTATGAAAAACACAAGACAAGCTCAAGATTCAACATTTTAGTTCAAGTAAGAGCTCAGATGCTCATTAACATGAAACAAGAGCATTAGGTTAATCTCATCCTACAGAATTCCCCATGACCACAGTATGCTCTCTAAGGTCTTGTATTTAATAATATCCTGCTCATGAAATGCAAATACAAAAAAGGAGCGAATTATTCTGTTCATTCTTTTTTCCAATAGCAAATATTTCCTTACTCTGTCACCTTATTTATGGAACTACTTGTTCTCTAGCATTTTTCAAACCTCCTATATAGTTTAAAAACACCCTTATTGTTAATCCTAATACTCCTAGCTATTTGTGCTTCATTATTCCTTTATGCGCTTCAAGTACCATCGTTACATTCCTTTGATTTTTCTTTTTAGATGTAACAATACTGTAGTTTTATGCTCCCTGTAATTTTTAGAGCTCCATTTTTACTTGCAATTAACTTAACCAACTTGTCACTCAGACTTATTAGTTTTGAAATTCTGTGCTTAATTTTGCATAATGGTACACACTCCCCCTGAGCCACCTTCATCATGTCTTTAAAGTTTAGCCAAATTTTAACAATTTATCAGCATATCACTAATAAGCTTTGCCAGTTTATTTCACTCATAATTCTCAGATTACACAGTTTATTCATATTTCTAGCTGAATGTCCTCCAAGAACCGTACTAGATGGCAAATTCTGATCCTCAAACACTCCCTAACTCTCAGTTCATCTCTGCCCTGTGAAACATTTTTGAAACTCTCTTTTGCTTTCTGTTGTCTGCAGCTCAGACTGCTGTGAAAGCAGAGCTTCTGCAGGACTTGGAAGAAGTGCTCCTCATGTGATGTTTGAGTACTCTGTTCTTCTGAGGTAAATTTAAATTATCTAGGTGTGTTATTTCTAACCTCACAACAAGTCCCTTGTGCAGCACTGGCTGCTGAGGCTTCTTCCTTCAAGCAGCAGTTTCTGCAGAAATGGGGGGTGAACCACAATGGTGTAAGAATCTGCTTTCAACGTGGTTGCAGCAGTCAAAACCAACTGCAGATGCACCCAAGGATTTGTCAAGAGTTCAGCTCACTGGCCTGAAATGGGGCTGGTGCTCCCACACTCTCTTGTGGTGACTTCCAAAATAAGTTTAGTTTATGTTAAATATGGTAAACTAGTCCCCTTTGCCAGCTAGGGACTTAGCAGAATCAGCTCAGACTCTGCTTCGCATGTCCACTTCTTTAGTTTGAAGAATATTCCTCCTCCTCCAAATTGCTGCCTAGCAGAATATATTCAGGGACTAACCATGTTCCCTCTCAGTTTGTTTTCTGCAGAGCTAAATAAGCCAAACTCTCTTTATCCTCCTCTTGCAAGGTAAGCTTTTCAGTTCCTCTACTTTTTGTAGCATGATTCTCCTGTTTATTTTCTTCTCATATGCGAGTAACCAGAAGTACACACAGCATTGTAGATGAGGTGTAGGTGTGTCAGATATCTTGTTCAACACACTGTTAAATCATATTTGCATTTTTCAGGCTGCTTGATCCATGGTGGCTCACTGTCATCTCTGAATCAATCTTGGTATTACGCCCCACACTTCTCCTGTGTTGGTTCCAAACAAGAAACTTGACCCTGCGCAAGCACTGCTCAGCAATAAGGAAAACATCCGTATTCTCAACACTGTTTCCATCAGAAATCCAAAACGTAGCCCTGTATCAGTCACTATGAAGACAATTAACTCTATCCCAGACAAAACCAGCACGCTCCATTTTAACAACTTCCCCTTGTCACGCATCACCAAATGCTTTATTAAAATCTGAATAGATAAGACCTACTCTGTTTTGGTTTTCCAGAAAATTAGCTAACCTCTGAAAGAATATGATATTCAGACATTACCTGCCTTTGATAAATAGTAACGTTATCAAATTCCCTTTTTGTCTATGTCTTTAATTGTATTTCATCATAGAATTGTAGAACAGTTTGGGTTGGAAGGGACCGTTAAAGATCAAGTTCCAAACTTCCTGTGGTGGGTAGGGACACCTCCCACTAAACTAGCCCCATCCAGCCTGGCCTTGAACACTTCCAGGGATGGGGCATCCATAGCTTCCCTGGGGAACCTGTTCCACTGTCTCACCACCCTCATAGTGAAATATTTCTTCCTAGTAACTAACCTAAATGTATCCTCCTTCAGTTTAAAACGCTTACAGCTCATCCTGTCTCTCCCTGATTTTTTGTTGATTTTTAAAGTTTTTTTTTTTATTAGTGGGAACAAACTAATATAATCTTAGGACTTAAGTTTAGTTTGCAGCTACCTCACACATCTTTTTCTCTTTTAAATACAGATGCTATGTTTGTTGTTACCCATTGACGTAGTATCATCTCTTTCTGTAGAGGGAATTCTACAGGGAGTCCCTATAGAAAGACTTCATTGTATTAAGAACTTATTCTCCTGGATTTGCAATTTCTTGCACCAGGTACTTTAGTGTTCTGAGATGGAAATTCCCCAGTTGCTACTTAGCAAGTTGCAGCACACACACTTAGGTTTCTTTTCATCTTAGATGTGGTGTTTTCTGTTCTTTTCATTTCTGTGCACAATAGTGGTTTTCAGTTCAGACCTGTGTTGAATTTAAGCTTCTAGCTTTTCTTTGAAATCATGTAGATTATCCGTTTTACCTATTTTAAACAACTGCAGGCATTATCTCCTAATGGCAAAAGTTAACACTGTAGGTAATGGTCATTATCCTGACTGATGATGACAGCAAAACTATCTGTATTAGTCCTCATGTAATAAATCCCATGGATTTTTACAGTAATTAAGAAATTTTCTTTTTGTTGGATTGATACTGGTGAGGAACTCATAGGTGCTTCATAGTGTTACTTAACTTTTGCCTATGAGCATATTCAGGTGTTGCCCCTAATTCACTGTTGTGCATACGAACATTAATGTGTGATTACTTTGATGTATTTATAGGTGAGGAATGAAAACCTTGCAGGAAGAAATTGGACTCCCATGTATTTGGGAAGTAGCAAGAATTATTGCTTATTCATTTGCCTTCCGAGAGCAACTGTGTTCAGGCCTTTTTCTGGTAAACCTTTTGTCTTTTCGCTACTGGTTAAGAATTATATATTTCCAGTAATATGTAGCTGACAGACATGGGTCTGGATCAAGCAGTGATTCCCTTGGCCAGATTCTGTGGTCTTTGAATGTCACCACTCTGACTTTGATGGGATTAAGTATTCATTGACAGCATAAAGATGATGTGTTTAGTGTTATCTGTATTGCTGAACAGGCTGTCACCTCTTATGCCAGATGGAGGGCTTTTCAGGATGTGTGTTTTCACTTCCAGATATGAATTACAGTAATCAACTTAGCTGTGCTCTGCAAAGCTTTCCCTGTTGTTGCATAATTCTAACTTTCAGCACAGCTGTTAAGGCCCTCTGTGATAATAAATATATATAGCTCTGTTATAATGGAGGAATTACTACTTTTAGTGAGCTGCCTTTTCCAAGTTGGTTGGTTTTTTTTTTAATTTAAATTGCTTCTTTTGCTGTGACAGTTCAGGACTCTGAGACCTGGCAAGTTCCGTGTTAAGTGTGGCCATTGGTGAGTGCCGTTCTCACTGGCAACATCAGTGTTAGAGCCAAGAATGCACGTACAGGGCAAGTTATATTTGGATATAACTGTTCTTGCTGACTTCTCAATTCGCATGGGACCCCCTGGAATTTCTATAGAGGTCTCTCTTTGATGCTGATTATTGTCATGTAAATGAGGTTTATGACTCGGTCTCTGTGGTAATTTTTCAAAAATGCATAAGTACCTCTGTACACTGAAGACTGCAGATCAAACCAGCTTTATTTAACATTTAGGGGCTGAAATACAGTTTACTGTCACTTTCTTTTTGCCTAATGCACTTACTTTCCAATGAAGTAATTTTTAAAATATGCAATGACCGCATTTGAGTCAAATACCAGTCTTGCTGGACTTCAAATCCCTAACAAAGGCAAGAAACATCTGCTCTGTGGGTGGAAGCTAGTACCTAAAGTAGTTCTTTCAGGAGTTCAAGAAAGTAGGCAAGATGAATACGCTTAATTTTCAAAGCGTTCTGATACGAGAGTTTCTCAGGAGGATTACTTCTGTAAGGAGACTACTGTTTGACTTGCTACAAGTACAAAGTCCTTTACTTCCTTATATTTTCCTGCACCTTTCTCTAAACAGCTTGAGAAATTATAGGATTTCCTTCTGTGCTGTCTAGTGATAAGTATTTCTCTCCTGTACAGAAGTTTCATTCATGTGTTGAAAATGCTCTCCTGTTGTTTGGGAGATCCACTTGGGAAGTAGGCTGAAAGACACATGCCTGTTTGCCATTGTCCAAGAGCTTGTAACTAAGGAAAGGAATGTTCAAAATCATCTAAAAGTTACATTGTGTGTGTGTGTGTTGATATAATTTTGAGTTTTTAGTTATTGGGGCATAACTGAACCAGACTTTCAGACTTTTTTTTTTCTCTCTGCAATTACTAAAACTAGAAATTATTATTATCTTAAATGATGGTTCAGATCCTTATACAATCACCTGACTCACCTGACACTCTGAGAGCTGGGGCTTGAAGATAAAAGTAAAGTGTTTATAACAGCTATGATAAAAATTAAGCAGTGTGTACCAGCAGATTGAGAGAAGGATATTAAAGGAGGTTATTTAAAACTTAATTCTAATACAAAATTAAAGGCAGACACACAAATTACTGTCCTTAGCAAGGAAAAAGTATACAATTGTAGTGCTTTTTAAATCTGTTTTGGCTTTTAAGTTTATTGTCACTGGCCAGCAGTGAAAGCTACACCTTCTGTTGTAAATTAGACTATTTTCATCAAAGTGAGGGATGCTATATATATTTATGTAAAATAAAGAAGTGGTTCTAAATAGTATATTTTGTAGTTAGGTAATAGAAAATGAATCCCCAAGGCAACAACACGCAGGACTTGTTATGTCAGTAAGCATTTTTGAAAACTTTTAAATGAGATTTAAAATTTTTCCATTCCTTATGAGGTTTGAAGAAAGCAAACAGATATTTATCTGCTTTTTCCTACTACTGCAAATTTAGTAACACTTATAGTACTGATTTCAGTTCATAGTGGTGCACCATTACGTTATTTAAACTTTTTGAAACAATTTAGAAACAAGTCTTTAAACAAAAGAACATGCCATTTTTGTGGATGTCCTATTACAAAATCTTGAACTATTTAAAAAAATATTTGTAATAGGCTGTACAACTGTTGTGGATCATTACCACTCTGTTTTAAATTCTTCAACCTTCTCAAAGACAGATGTTTACCTAACTGGTCCACAATTTGAGTTATATATGCTGTAGGGATAGATTCCATTGTCCAGAAATTGTGATAAATTCAAGAAGGCTTTTTATTCTCTTGCATTTGTTCTCTGCAATGCTTTTTACCATGAAAAAAAAAAAGGAAGAGTATTTCAGGTAACAGTACTCCTTTAAAAGTGAGTTACATAAATTATTATACTTTCCAAGCATGGTTGCATCTGACCACAGATACTGGTAGCCAAACTTCCTTCGTCTTTTGGAGCATGTGTAGCTGGTTGGTGCATGCAATTATGTTGACTTTGTAGTGTCTTGAAAAGTTTAGCCTGATTTATATGTGCAAAAGAAAAATATTGATGGAGACAAGTGACTTTCCTGTCATGTTCCAGTACAGTTTATACACCTTTCATGAGGTCTGTTTTATCCTATTCCTGAATCTTGACTTTGCCAAAAGTCTAACATAAGAATATAAACTTTAGCTTAAAGGGGTTTTGTGGGTTGTTGTTGTTGTTGTTTTATGGTTTGTTTTTTGGGTTTTTCTTCACAACACTGGTGCTTTTTCTCAATCCATCTTTCAGTGTGTAGAATGAAACTGTAAAGCCAACTATTTATGTAAAAGGCTTGTTAGGAAGCTTTACTTTTTCTTCAAAACAGCTAAGCCAGAGTCCAAAGAATTTAATCCCTCCATTTAGACAAATGGGTTTGAAAACCCATACCGCAAATTAAGAGTGAGTTACTGAAATGGGGAGGTTGGATTAGGATGTCCAAGATACATCTGGAGAACAAGATGAGGAAGATGGCTGATATCAAGAGGAAAACCAGAACCTTGCGGTTTCCACTTGTGTACACACTTAAAAATGTTAAAATTGTCAGCAATTCTGTGTTAAAGCAGAAAAAGATACCTTTTTCTTAAATTGAGGAAGGGAGGTTTTTCCTTCGGCCTTTCATACATTGACTTCTTTCTCTTTCCTTCAAAGATTCACTTCCATGAAATAAGCCTACTTTCTTCCAAGTTCTTGTCCTGAGACAACTAGAAAACAGGGGTCAAATGCTGAATTTGGCTTTCACTGGAAAGAAGGAGGGGAAGGAAACTTGGTAAAACGATCAAGACTAACCAAGATTTTCCTTTTTATCTTTAAGTCTAAAGAGAGACTTAAATGCTCTGCTGTGAAGGTTTTAAAGTTCATATTTTCTGTTTGCTAAGAGTACTGTAAGCAAATTACTGGAGGACATTCCGGGGCAGGGATGATGCACTCTCCCCTGCAGAAGATGTCCTTGTTTGAGAGAGGAGGTCTGAAATGCATATGTAAAATGGCCATTTTCTCAGAGGTATTTAATTTTTTTTAGAACAGCTCTAGGAGGAGACGTGGAAATTTTCATGGATGTTCCATCACTGAAGACTTGGACTTTTTTCTTAAAGAGAAAATAAATGTATTCAAAACACTTAGGGCAGTAAAGAGAATTTAGAGGGGGTACTGAGATGGGAATGCGATGTGTATGTGTGAGTACTTTGACTAGTCTTGGACCGGTTTGATATGGGATAAAGAGACAGGTGATGACTTCTGAGAAGTTGTAAGTCTAGCCCTTGCTTGTCTGCCTTTGCTCTTCTAATTGTCCAAAACAAATTACAGTCTGTGTGTGAACAGCATTTTCTTTGTTTCAACAAAAGGAGAAAAGACTGAAAATGTCAAGTAAGGTTTATTTTACTGAAAACTTCCTTGTCTTCCTTCATACCTCTCTCTTACAAAAAAATCAATACATTTCAAAATTGGTTTAATTCAAGCACAAAAGCTTTTTTTGTGTGTTATTCAACAACAGAGCAGAGGAAAAAAACTTCCAAACCTCACACAGCTTTTTTCATCATTTGTGTAAATATAATAAGCACAGAATGTTTTTTTCACAATATTAAGTTCTTAATCGTAGTATCATGAAAGAAGCCCAACCAGCCAAGTAAAATGACTGGAGGTGACTGTTGAACTAAACTACAGAAAGAAAGCAAAGACTGCCATTCCAAGAGAACATCTAAAGATTTCAAAAGAGGAGCCTTTTTTGTGGACAAGCAAGGTTGTTCTTATGTGCTGAAGAGGGGAATGTGATACATCTATTTGTAATGCCCATTGTAGAACACAGGTTTGGCAAGCCTTTAGAATTTAGATATGTCAGGTTTTGCATATAAGGCTTAAAATTGTGTAAAGTCACTACAAAAAGAAGGGTGTGGCAATATCTGTGTAGCTTTTAATATGTGAAGTCATTTAAAGTTTTTTAATTAATTGATTTTTTAAATAGTGTTGTATGGAAATACAGATCATTAATTTTAAAAGAAATTGTAGAATTGGGAAAACTAATTTTCCTCAGAGTTAACTCAAAACATCTTTCTTTCCAGTATGCTTCTCAAAAGTTATCTTGGAGAAAATCTTAACAGATTAACCATTTTCTTTCATAATGGCCAAAGAAATTAGTTTTTTACATGTTGTGTGTTTATTCATGTAGTGTTTTACAAAGAAGTATGAAGGCATTTCTCTTTTCACAAGTAACTTGCAGCCCAGGGTCCTGACTGACCCTGTGGAGATACTTGTGTGTCATTCACAGAATCATGCAGGACTTAAGGCCAGACGGGACATTAGATACCCTTTGCAGGATTTGTTTTGTAATACAGGCGGTTTCACATTACCTCTCTCAACTGTCTTGTATGGAGAAATATTTGTTTGGGGTGGAGAGTCTGCCACTTCTCTTGGTAGCTTGTTTCAGTGATTAATCATCTTCTCTGTTTAGAGTTTTCACCCTGTTTTCAACTTGCATCTGGCTTCAGCTTTCAGGCTCAGGGCTGGTTCTCTGCTGCCCAAGTGCTCCCGCTTTATCTCAGAGCATTATGAAACATCTCAGTGATTCTGGTGAAATGGCTCCTGCTCTTCAATACGTGCAAAATTCTTGGTGGGGTGTGTTTATGCCTGTGCGTGCTTTGGGATGGAGAAATTGTTGCTGCCCTTTAAAGCAGGGGCTAAAATGCATGTTCCTTACAGTAGGTTAGGAGAAGGGCCTGCATTTTTTTTTTCTGTTTCCTACCTGCTGTATATTTGTGCAAAGACCAGCCGTCACCTAGCTTTGAATGGTTTTATTTTGGAAAAATGCTTTAATAGGCTTTTCTTTAATCTGTGATAATTAAAACCAACATTTGCCTTTTATTTCTAGAAAGATAGTTAAAGTGAAATATTTTTTCTGTTTTTTCTGGGAAGTGTTTCTTACATGTGCTTGGTGTAATAAGAATCTGACCCAAATGTGTATTAATGGTATTGCTTGTGTATCTTACAAAACCTGTAAGGCATGGGCTGAGCTGGCCTGTACTGCATATATAATTTTTTTTTGCAGTTGATGTTTGCATTGACTCATCTGAAGAGTCATTCTTTGTTTGCTTTCCTGATGCACATGAAGACTTTACATTTTCTATTTGCATTGTGCTATTTGTTATTGATGGCAGTCCTGTGTTTTCTAAATATTTTGGGTGTCAGGAAGGCATTTCCTGCATCATTTGGTTTGCTTCCACATGTTCTGCATCAGAATATTCTTTAAAATTAAAATGTGAGGTTCTTGAATTACAACAATTTAGTTTTGTTTTTAAAAGTTCTCTTGTAGCCTAGTGGAGACTCCACATTTTCAAGTGGAGGATATTAATCTGTCATGGACAGAGCCACCTCTGATCTATGTCGAAGGGAAGCATGGTTGCACCTACATCAGACAATGTGAGGTATGCACTCCTCATACACTTCTGCTGGACAAATCACCTTAAACCTCCTGGGAAATCTGCACTTGTCTATACTTTTGTTGTAAGAGAGGGTAAAACTGTTTTCTTGCTAACGCCTAATGGCACATGTGGTTCATAATGTACAGCCCAAGTAAGAAAGGCACTTTGAGCGCTGGATAAGTCATCGGTGACACTTCTCTATTGTGTTAAGGTATTGTCGGATTTATATTCGTGTGCATATAATTAGTTTCTTTTAAGAAAACCTGATCATGAGATATATTGCTTAACATAATTGGTGCTATTTATGCATAGATCAGAAGTTTTTAATGGTTCTGAGTTTTATATGAGACATGACACTGCAAGTGATTAGCAGAGGTATAGATAGTCATGAAGGAGAGCTTTGTGGGGCAGCTGCTTGCGCCCATGGTTTTTGGTGACCTTGCAGTAGTTGTACCACATGGGGCCTATGCTATCTATATAAAACAATAGCCTTGGTGTGCCTCCCAAGCCAAAGGTATTCCTGAGCCCAGTCTGAGGCAGCATCAAGTGAGAGAGGTCAGAAGAATGCCTTTTGGCAGGAGAAGTTGCCCACAGGAGTCTTTGGGGATCTAAGATCCTAGAAGTACTATGGCTGTCTCCTATGACTTATTTCCTCTCCATCTTCTGGCCTCATTAATAGAAGGAGCCAAAACAGGCGTGTGGTGAACTGGATCTTTTGGCTGCCCTAAATATAGATGCCATCCCAGGAGCAGACATTTTAGTAGTCCCCTGCTGGTTTAATTTCTCCCACAGCTAAGACGCCAAGGGTGGAGAACGACAATGGGTCCCTTTTAACTCCGTTGTGCATCCCACTACAGTTTGCATGCACTAGGAATTAAGGATTAGCTGCTTTAAATAATGATTATGAAGGATGTGTATAAAATAGGATCCCTCCACAAGAGAAAGGATTTGGTCTTAAATCTTGATGTTCATAATTCACATGAAGCTGTAATACCGCACATGATGTACACCGTTCTGGTGTGGGACCATAAAGTATTGTCAAATTCCTGATCAGTCTGGGACCCAGAAGGATCAGACAGAAACAGGGAGTCCAGAATTCCTTCTGTCAATGTCTAACTGGCATGTTGTTTTCCAAGTCACCCAAGTTTATGTTTACTGAAGTGTTTGCCCCAATTTTGCATACCTAATTTTTAAGAGCGTGATGCTCAGGCAAGCTGGAGTCTACAAGTAGGTAGGCAGATTGTGTTCTAAGATGAGGACTGTAAACTGGGACTCTAAATCTAAGGTCCACAGACTAATTATTATTAAAATACTGCATTCATATGATGTTCTGGTATCTAACTCCAGTTCAAGATTCATTCCTTTTGTGCTGTGAATTGCACAGAATGTAATCCAAATGTCAGTCTGGATTTAAGCGAATGTATACTGAGGCACTTACAAACAGTTTGCTCTTAACTCCATTGTGATGATGGCCTGCATGTGAAGATAGGTGTCATTAATCAGTCATTTGCAACAAAATACTGGATGCAGGCTGTGCCACATTAAAAATTCTCCAGCAAGGGTAGGCATGTTTACGGTAACTCGCTGAGAAAACTGCAGAAAGTCTTAAAGAAAGTTCTTAATAAAAGACAGAGCTGCGTGTAAAACAAAATGAGAGGTCCTGTCAATGTATTTAACATACTGCTTACAGGTGGCGTTTCAGATTCGTTGAAACACTGAGAAGCATGGTACACATCAAGGCAGTTTGTGTGTAAAATTAATATTTTAGTAAATATTTGGGTTTTTTTTTTCTTTCTTAAAGAGGGTCTTATGGGTTTGCTTATTTTGCAGGTTTTTTTTTAAACTTCTCCGCCTTCTCCTCTAGTCATTAGCTGCTGCAAGCAAGTAATGCTCAAATATCCTATGTTTTCATTATTATGTGATTAGTATCCAAACAAACACATCAAAGCACTGTAATTCTCTCTGTAATAGTCTCCTGGCTTGCATTTTAGAAGCATTTACTTCTCTGTTACAAAGAAAACTTGACTACCATGCCTGTATGTCCCTGTTAGGGCTTGGCAGTGCACAAGGGTGGAGTTGACCTGTGGAGGCAGCTGCTTACAGTGTGGCAAAATGGAGTCCTGAAGGTGGAACCCAAATGTTGTCACTTCTCTTTGCTTATGTGCATTTCAACTAAAGGAATGTTTCTGCTTTCTGATGGCGTTTCTCCTCCTAAAAGTCATTCAGGATTTTAACACAGTTAGTTCATCAGAGGATATATAGTCAGTGGAGGAGGTACTCACTGAAAAACAAATCTGTTGTCTTTCAATAGGGTTCTGTTTTAATCTGCAAGTTTCAGGAAAAAGCCTTGTGTAGCTTTCCTTGAGTTTTACTTTCAGTATTACACCTTTGCCTGTTTTTAGCTGAAACATTATTTAAGCTGCCCTAACTATGAGATGTCCTAAGAGTTAAGCTCCACCATAAACCAGCATCTTACAGTAACGGCAGGTCCCAGCCCAAAGCAAAGGCAGGTGATGGCCACCTAGTTTCTTGCTGGAGAGATGGTCATGTCTGGGCGTGTAGCTGAGATGTGGAGTAGGAGGAAGAGCAGGAGAACTGCAAAAACTGGATGCAGGTTCTAAACCTTTGTCTCTGAATAATACACCTGGGTGAAATGTCTATGGAGCAGTGGAGTGGATCCCTCCCAGTGCAGCAATAAATTGTCTCCTGTTGGCTTCTAACTCCTCGGTTCCAAGGAAAGCCGAACTTGGATATTATTGGAATAACATTGTGACTTCATCCTAGTGGCCTGCTTCCTATCAGTCTTTCCCTTAAAGAATCCAAGCAGTAGCACCCAGGGAGACTGCAGAGACTGTGCACAGACAACTAATGATCTGACTGATTAGTGACTGCTAATGGGAAGACCAGTCCTTGTCAGGGCCACATCCTGCTGTCATTTTGAACATTAATATGTCTGAAATTGATACCTCTACTGATCAAGATATCCATGACACTTGACAGCCAGTGAAACTGTTTTTGAAAGGAGTTGTCTCTGATGAAGAACAGGATGGGTGGAGATACCTTGTTCAGCAAACCCAGGCTTACAGAAATTACTGTTTTCTGCCCATGGAGAAATTTCTCATCCAGCTTTGCTGGATAGCACTCTGTTAGGGAAATAGTCTCTGAAAGCAGGAAGCTTAAACTGGAGGTGAAGTAAAAGGGAGATCCATGCCAAAGAAAACAACTGAAGAAGGCGTTCCTGTTTGAGGTACAGGCCAGAAGGTCATACGGATTATCTGAGACATGCCAGTACACTGTCTTGGGAGTGATTACGTATTTCAGAGAACATGTTCCTGCTCTTGTGTTCAGAGGCACACAAGAATGATTATACTTCCCACTTGTTTTGCCTCACTGGAACTGAGATGACAAGAATCTAGTAGAATTGGTTTTTTTCTTCGGAGGCAACTGAACCACACAGTTTGGACGCATGGCCATAAATGAGTTTTGCTTGAATTTGAGAATATTAACAGTAGTATTGAGCCCATCTTTAATGCTGCTATTGTTATTCCAGTTATTATCTTTCAGATAAAAGGACAAGCTGTGTCAGTTTGCTTTACAGTAACTTCACTGTAAAGACAATTGCAGTTTTCCTGTTGTTGTTCACTTACCAGACCTGTATCTCATACAGTGTGAGATCGTGTCACTCGTGTTTCTCCTGTTCTGTAGGCATCATTGTGGGGGCTGTCTTCTCAGTTGCTGCTACCCATTTGATCTGGATTTTGAATGGTTTATATAGTACCATAAGCAAAATGAATACTTGTAAACCAACGTATCTAGGTCAGTTCCACTTACCCGAGAAATTGAGGGCTGAACCTCACTTTCCAATACACAAAGACATTTTGTGTATTTGGAGGGGGGAAAAAAAGTGTTTGGACAGAAAGTTAAGTTTCCCACTTCTGCTGTTAATTGACAGTTGCCTAGGTGAAGAACATCCTTTCATAGTAAAAGATGACTCACCACAGGTAAAGAGTTGTTCCATTCAATGGTCAAGCAGAGACTTTTCATATTAGGCTATGTTAGCTGCTCCCTTCATTGCCCAGAGCTCCCTTTTAATTTAAGTGGGATTTGCATGCAAGTATTCAAGTAAGAACCTGCTCCACCTCTAGATACAGGTATTTCAATTTGTGGCAATCACATGTTCTCAAATCTGGAGATGTTTCCCTTTTCTTTCTCTTGAAAGGGTTGTAGACATTTTGGGTGATGCAAATCTAAGAGCACGTCTGCTTTTCTGGATACACAATTGAGTAGCAACCAGTTCTGCGGACAGGATATGGAATGCAGGCTTTAGGTTTGCTTTGTGCTGCTGGGCAGCTCAGCCTGACCAAATCCGCTGCACTGACCTTTGTCAGATTTCTGGGTTTTAAACTGTCAGTAGTAAAGTATGGATTCTAGGAGATATTATTCATTAAGAAGGATAAGAAAAAAAAAATCTCAGGTAAGATTGTTTAATTTTCATTTATTCTTAAGATGATTCTGGTTACTGGATCCCACATGCTTCCTTGTTGGGATCTGTCTCTTTTGTGTACTTATGTGAGGGTTTAATTATGGTATTCACAGTCTTCCTCCAGTCAGTAAGAAGAGTTCACACTTACAAAAATAATACACAGGCCTTCTTTCAAATTATGATGAGAACACAGAGATGGCTTCATTTGACAGTGATGAGGACACAGTCTTTGAAGCAGACTTTGTTTCTAATGTGTTTTTCTATATTTGTAGCTTGATAAGAAGGAGGAAAATATGAATTTGTACCACTGCAATAGAAACTAAACCATGAGAATGGTTTTGTCAGAACTGGGAATAAGAGGTGTTTGAAAATAATGAAACAATTTCAAGATTTGAATTTGTAAAGGAATGTGTATTGTGAACAGACTAAACAAGGCAGAACTTTCTAAAAACTAGATGTGTTCAAGGCAGGCTTTCCATCCCGTTGGTAACTTAAATTCAAGGGGCTTTACAGGAAAGAAGTTGGTATTAGCACTTGAAAGAGGTTTGACTGTGCCTCCACTGGATGTCAGTAAAAGTCAAGGAACAGAAAACAAAATGAGGTATTGAAAATAAGTTGATCTCATTAACAGAAATGTCAATCGCATGTTATCCACAAATCCGCAGGCAGATGAATGACATTGTACCAGGTACTCAAATTATGGGGTACTGAACACTTTGCGCTTGTCCTTTTGAGTGATAGACCCTTTTCTTAGAAAAATAGCTCAAGGTTTTTTCAGACTGTAGCCAAAAATGAACCATAAAAGTCATGCAATTGTGATGTTCTTCACCTAAAAGGGTCACCATTTGTTAAAAGCTGAAATGCAAGTATTCTTCCAAAGAATCCAAAAGAAATAGCTAACCTGCTATTTTTTGTTGCGCTTGTTTGTACTTCAGCAAGGTTCTTTGCCTGGAGATGCTAAGGAATCTCAGCACTGGCTTTTCTGCAAAAACATCATCAGATATATAATAAGTTACATAACTAGTAAAGAAGCGTAAAAACAGGACATCTATACTGTTGGTGCTATTATTTCAGTCTGAAGAAAAATTGGGAAATGCACTGTTCATACTTTTTGGTATCTGAGATGTTGAAGATCTCTCATCCCAAGAACTTTGAACTGTGGGCTGTGTTGTCATTGATAGCAGCAATCATTTAATTTGCCAAAAGAGCAGATTGTGACCTGCAGAGCTCTAGTTTTGAAAAGTTGCTCTGGTTATGTGCCTCATGCATTTATGCTAAGTAACTTTATTTTATAAAACAACTCTTGGTCTGAACTTGTTAACAGCCCTTTCCAAGAGAGCTCTAGGGTAGATTTGGCACTGGATTTTGCACCTACCTCTTGCTGTGAATGGGGTGTCCCACTGCTGCTTACATAAAGGCTTTCAAAAATGTCTGTGAAGATTGCTCTATTGGGGCAAAAGGAGCTCTCATCTGATGATGCTCCTTTCTAGAGTATTAATGATTTCTTAAAGTACTCCCATCTGAAGAAAATGTGCTACTGCTTCTTTTGGAGACATAGGGGTTACATTGGTAGGAGCTCATTTAGCCTCTATATGAATATTAGCTTTCTGGATTCTTGGCGGAATCTCTGGTAGTCTAAAGTGTGGTGTGGGCGGCAGAATCAGTAGGTGCAGCAGTTCATAAATGGAGTGAAAGAACTTTTTGAAGGTCTTAAATTCAACTCTTGATGAGGATGACAAACTCCCAGAAGCTGATTAAATTGTCAGTGATTCATATGATGACTTAAGGCTCTTTGTGTTTTACTGAAACTTTGCTAAGGAAATTCAGTGTCATAAAATTTCCTTACTTTTTTTTTTTTAATTTTTAGTTTGAAATAGATTCTAAACTCTTAATGAACTCACTCCATTGGAAATTAATACAAAGTCCATTTTTAACAAGGCTAATGTTATCAAGCTTTATATCTGTCTTTCAGTTCCTCCACTTACCTTCAGCTAACTTTTCTGTTTGTTTTAACCCATTTTCCACAGATATTGTTGGATGGCTAGCAGGAACAGAGATGATAATTTCCCGGGGGAAAAAAAAAAGAAAAGATGGCTAGATGTAGAATGGAGAATCAAGATAATGCCTCCAGTAAAAGAAGTTATAATCCTGCACTTTCTGTCTTCCCAGAGGTAGTAGTCATTTGGTCAGTGGGGTTTCACACAGGTAGCTCCAGACTGGCCAAAGCATGTACTGTCACTTGGCTGGCCCAGCACAGAGTGGTGGGACAAACATGTGGAGAAAGAAAGCCACTGGGCACACAGGAGATGGTTGCACAGGAAGGCATTAGGAGTTGTAGGACAGAAATCTGTGAGAAACATGCTGCACTAATTCTGTCTGTAAAATGGTTTCTTGGGGTCATAGATTCATAGAAAGATTGGGTAGGAGATGCTGGAGGCCATCAGGTCCATCTTGTTGAAAGGAGGAGATCACCAAGAACAATTAATCCTGATGGAGGTTTGCCTTCAATGCCTCCTGTGACAAATACCAAATGACAGGTATCCCTGGGCAATCTGCTCTGGTGTTTCACTAGCTTCAGCTTTGGAGATTTTCCTAATATGAAGACCAAATCTTGTTAAAATTTAAGCTTATTACTGCTTAGCCTGGCCATTTGGAATATGATGAAGTCTCTTCAAGTGTGTAGAGAGCTGTCTTGTCTTCATAAATGATCTCTGTTATTTCCTTACTAAACTGGATCAAGTTCTGACTTAATTTCTGAAGAGTTTCTAGTGAAGGTACAACCGAGTAATTGTAGTAGGCCATAGCACCCATCGTACCATATAAAAAGCATTCATGATACCATATGAAAAGTTTTAAAGCAATTTATATCATAGGAAATGGGCTGTCACTTTTTACAACTTTCTTTTTGAATGAAAAGTATTTTTTCTGACTTTCTTATGGTTTTCTTTTGGAATTTTTGAGTAAAATGCTTTAATAATATTTTCATTCACACCAAATTATAACTTGTATCAAGAACCTAAGTCTTATTGGCTGGTACTGGAAATGTAAATTAAAGAGCAGATTAAAATATAAAAGTACAGTTGATATATTAAAATGATGTGTTAAACCATGGTAGGGAGGAGGGCTGCCTTAACTTACAATTTTTCTTCTAGTCCAGAAGATGCCTGCAGTTTTAATACTCAAAATATATAGGATATGCTGTATGGCCAACTTAAAGTTGCTTCTGAGTTCACATTTTGAGTTCAAGACCTACCTGGATCCAGTAACGTGCTCTAGGCAATCCTGCTTGAGCAGGAGAGTTGGACTAGATGATCTTTAGAGGTCCCTTCCGACTCTGACAATTCCGTGATTCACCTGCGAGATGGAATTTTAGGAGGAGATTTTAGATACTTCATGCTCCTTTGCTATTTTTTCCATGTAATGACAATAACACAGTCTATAAAGAAGTGAATGTTTTTTGCTAGTGCATTTCTGAACAATACACCTACCCTCAATATGTGAGTTGTATGGGCTCCTCTGTTGGGGAGGGACATTTAAAGTTCTGTCCAGAAAACTCTCCATAATCCTTTCCTTAAGGCTTGCTCTTTATCCAGAGCCCAGACTGAAAACCAGAATAAATTAATGCTTAACTACTGGGTGCTAACCACAAGGACTTCCTAACACAGACCAGCTTCATGAGCTGTGTGTCAGCTGGTTCAGTGCTGAAGTTCTCACTTGACTTCCGTGTTCCCAAACACATTAGCTGTGTGAACTAGCAAAATTATTCATGATGTGGCCTTTGCAGTGTCTCTGTGATATCATTTTGGCTGCCTACAAAGAGATATTGATAGTGTCATGGAAGACTGTGGTTAATGAATGTTGGACTCAGAGGTCCGATAAACACGCCTCTAATCAACACTTTCTATAGTTTGTAGTTTGTTTTTGTGTTGTCATGTTGATATGGTGTCAAAGGGCTTTTTTAGAGGTAGGAATGCAAAACAAATAAAGGGAGACTCCTGATTGTGAAGGGCTTTAACTTAAGATGCAGACAAGTAGGAAGAGGCAAGAAATGAAATGAGGTTCGATATAGGAGAATGAATCATGAAACATGCTGTGGTTTTTGGAGGCTGCATATATTTTTTTATGGTTTTAATGTACCCAGTCCTACTTGACATGCATGACTGTACAGTCTGGAACGCGTTAAACATTTTTGAAGTTATTTAGGAAAGCGCAAGTTGAGTTTAGTTGTCAGTGCAGTGTTACCTGTATGGATGAGGTAAGGCATAATCTTGCTCACGTTCAGCATGTTATAGCAGGGGATTTGTTATTTTAAATATAATACAAAAATGTTTTCATGCTCGCACTTGACCACTTTAAGCATTTATTTTGTATATCAAATTTTCAATTGTAATCAAGTATTACAGGATACAAGTGGAGATTTCTGGCACAAACAGTTATTAGACTTTTTAATTGAATCTTCTAGTTAGTTTGCTATAAGTCAAACTACCATCCCTTAATTTAAAAAAAATCTGAATCTTAAAATTGCTAATTACGATAACTAATGCTTGATTGCTGATGGTTTGTTGGACCTGCTGCTTTTTTTAAGAGGAAAGTGTTCTCTGTGGTCTCCATTTGTTTTGGAGTAATGTGATTCAGAGAGGGCTAAATGCAGGTGCAGTTCTTATTTTCTGCAATGGAAATGTCATCCTCCTAACACTGAATTTGATTTTGCCTGATGATGACTGCATTCTGGCAGCACCTTGCGGGTGTGTCAGGCACTTCTGTCTTATGTACAGTGTACACATGTAACTAAAAAGATGCTCCTTGTTCCTCTTGCTTAAGATTTAAGTTTTAAGGAACTTGAAAAACACGATCTGCTTGATGAGCTATGAGAGTGGTGTTTTTTCTTTTCCCACCATCACTACCATAAGCCCTCAAAGCATGTCAGCAGCGTAATCTTTGAATTCAATAGGAAGAGAATATAATAGAGATATTATTGTGAAGGATGAATACCCTGGTAATTTATTTGAGATGGCATTCATATCTGGAGAGTCTTTTGTTTGGATGCTGTTTTGGAATGCTGAGATTTTGAACTTATAATGGAAATAAGATGGATAAAGTATGAGCTATGATGGACAGAGAATGAAGAGCATCATTATGAAAAGAGCAGGAAGAAAGGAGACGTTTTGAGCCTTTTGTTTGTTGTGGGAACCTTAATGAGAGAACATGGTTAACAGATGCATGGCCTCAAAGTCTACAGTCACAGGCACCAGTACAAAACCCTGCAATAAATAATTCTTGCTGAGTAGAGCAGAGAAGTGGGAACTTGGAAGGCTTAGAAGATGGGTCGTACTGGTTGGCAGCAGGCATTTGCTGTGTGGATCAGCAGCAATAGGGAAGGTGGAAAAGAAACTGAGGCATAAAGGGAGCAGGCTCATTGCAGAAGGAAACTGATTATCTTTTTTTTTCTCTATTTCTTTTGCTTTGGGGTGTGGGAATTTCACAACATAGAGTTTTCAGGAACTAAGAGCAACTACTTGCAGTCCGCACCCAAAATAAGTGAAGAATAGCAATGAAATGGGTGACTCAGAGAGATGACTGACTCTAAATCCAGCAACTGATTGGATGGAATGCGTTCTTGAGTCCTAGACATCTGTATCAGACTCCTGAGCCTGTTTTGGTGCTTGCTCTTCCAAATATCTGGTAGCTGAATATTTTCCAATCCATATTTGGAAATAGTTGATTCATTCATAAGGATAATATTCGTGCTGTTCAGGAAATGCAGTAGTTTCCTCACACAGATCTAATTCAAATGGAGCTGTAAAACTAGCCATTACTTTAATTTCTAAAATAGTATCAAATAATTTTCTGAGGACTCTATATGAAAGCACAAGTGATATGAGCTACCTATGAGTAACTCAGGTGAAGCAGTGGAAATGCTGTTCTTTTATTTTAAAACATTAGCTATTTCTTGTCTTGAAATTTAAAATATTGCTAAGTGATATTTCCTTTTAACGATAAGATGGGGTCTCACACATCACATGAATTGGAAATCTTCCCAAATAAACCTCTGAACAAGAATTTGGCCAACCTGTAGTCTGCTCTTTGCTTACTTTACAAACTTGCTGTTGTGTTTCTTGTGGGGTTTGGAAGGACTCTGTGTGTGCAGGTGGAATCAGGGTGTCCTTTGGCAGTGCTGTCAAAGGAGTATCAGCTTTGAGCAATTGGAATAGGAATCTTATGTGTGATCTTGTAGTTCTCTGATATAATTTGTGTTGAGCTTCAGGTCAGAGCTATAGAGTAGACTTGAAGAAAGCTGGATCACTGCTTTTCAGGGTACTGCAGACTGGACATGCACTTTTGACTCAGGTGTCTTCACAGCTACACAGCTTAGGGAGACTTTTCTCTGCTAGGTGATGATAAAGCACTGCAACCATCTGCCTGCAAACCTCATGCACTGCAACCATCTGCCTGCAAACCTCATAATTTTAAAAAAAAATTAAACTCACTTTTGTTTCTTAACTCTTTTTTAAGAAGTTATCCACAACTTCTTCCTGGAATTAAAAAAAAAAAACAACCAACAACAAAACCAAACAAAAACACAGCAACAAAACAGCATCTAAAATAATAATTTTAAGGTAAGGTCCATGGAGCTGGAGGGGGATAGACTTTCTGAGGCACAAATGATAGTGGGAGACTTGGTTCCCATCCAAGGTCACTGAGGAAGCTTATGGCAGAGCTGAGGAGAGACTACAGATAAGTCCACCAAGACACATTCTCCCTGTGTTAGTTTGGGATTTTGGGGGTTTGTCTTCCCTTCTTGTTGCATTTTTGTTGTTTTTCTCCTTATAGCTTCATGGGTTCTTCATGCCACAAAAATAGTCAAGAAAAACAGCTTTTATTTCACTTTTTTTGGTGACCTTTTAAAAAGTTTCTAAACAGTAAAAATTGAGCTTGTTGCCATAATAATCAACTATCAAATCAATAAAGTTAAGCTGGTTGCTAAGGGAAGGCCATGTATAGTTGTGATGTAACCCTGACTGCAGCAGCCCATCTTGTAGCAAGAGGAATTAGGGGGAGGATGATTCTTCTGCAGGGACGGCTGCTTAAATCTGAAATCAGCTTAGCGGTGTTGATTTAAAGTACCTTTCTTTGTTATGGCAACAGAAAGGAACTTTCCCATGTCTTTTGAAATATCTAATCTTGCTTCCCTCGTTGACCTTGCTGTTGATGAACAGGATTAAACATCCTTGTAGGAAATTTGCTTTAGCGAGTGTGCTAGAAGTATGGGAAGATGTGTATAGCTGCAGAAATGAAGAGTAACAAACTACTTGTAATATCGACTGACTGCGTTTTTCCCTTCAAAGTTCACCATTTCAAAGCAATCACCCCATGTTGTGAGAGGTGAGTCCTCCAGCTGCTTTGGAGGCTTACCTCGACATTAAAATTCTCCGTGGTTGTAAAGCTTTAAATCATCAGCAGCTGCTGTAGTGCCACCCTTCACGGTGGCTGAAATCACAAGGACTTCCTCTCAGCCCTGCCATCCCCAGTTTTGACCTTTTGGAGGTGTTGGCGGCTGGTCTGTCTGAGAGGGACTAGATAATTGGCCTTGCTAGCTGGGCACTGGCATGACACTGGCCGGAGAATGAATTTTGGGTGCCTGCACTTTTCCTCGGCTTTGTGGTGTGCTTCTTGGCTGCAGCTGGGACATCAGACCATTGTGTAGGGAACAATCGCTGAACAAAATGGGATTTAAAAAAAACACAATATGGATTGTCAGCTCAAGGTTACTGCATAATCAGAGTGAATTCTTAACTCATAATGTAAATATTTTTACTTCAGGTGTTTATAAAAGTAATATAGAGAACAGGATATCTCAGAGGTGTTTAATGAGACCTAATGGTTCCCTTGAAGACTCCCAGATCAGTTCTCACTTCGGGTGGCAGCTCCAGCTAACCATGAATATTGAGCCGAGGAAAGAAATTATGTAGTTGATTTCTGACTCTCATCGCAAAATAAAAATCACAGAAAAGTGCTAGCTACCATTCTCCTTAGAGACACCAACAATTACATTGCCATAGAGATTTATCCTCTTGAGCTGCTGTTTTCCTGAGTCAGGGTTAACACTCTTGGGCTGGGCTCCCTGAACTGCCAGTGCTTGTATCTACCTTCCCTTTGCAAAGAGCTTTGACTCCGGAAAGGTTGATCTGCCAATCTGGAGGTCAAACAAAACCTGGAGAACAAATATCACTTGCAGTTTGTTCCATTAATGGTAACAGATGGGTATTAGTGCTACAGTCTTCATCATGCTTAGTCCCATCCTGAGAAATATGAATGTAGGCAAGGAGAAAGACAGTGTATCTCATGGACAGATGACCTCAGAAAAGAAATTTGTGTAAAACAGGGTTATGAAATTGCTTGCATAAGCAAGGCTTGATTAGTTGTCGGGTTTTGTTGGTTTGCTTTTTTTTTTTTACTGTTGGGATTTTAATTTTTTTCATTAGGTTGGTGTGAGTCACTGCTGGTGAGATTGCAGGAAAGGGTGTGTTTTGAAGAAGGGAATGTAAAGGACAAGAGATAAACTGCATGCTTTTCAGGTTCAGGTAGTATATTTTGGAAGGTTTTGGCTCTACAAATGACACACTGTAAATACAGTTATAATATTTTGATGTTACAAACCAGTGGAGCTTTACCGTCTTGTGACTACTATCTACTAAAAGTCCTCAAATAAATTACTTTTAAAGGTTCCATACAGACTTATTACTTTGCTTGTTTTGCAGAGTTTTGGGTTTTGTTTTCAGATTTTCTTCAGGGGACTTTGTCAGTACATTGTCCATAGAAGATCTTGCTGTGTGCTGGATGACAGCGTGGGGCATAGCTGGAAAAGGCATGCCTTGCAAGCTATTTCATTGCCTTAAGTGTGCTCTGCAGGTAGAAAGCAGATAGCTTCCTGCACCTTTTGGATGGCTTCTCCATCCTCCTCACAGGTGCCCAATTGGCTGGCCATTCTGACGTGGTGGACAAAATGTCCACCTCCTCTCCCTACTTTTCCTTCTCAAAGATCCCTTGGGAGGAGCCGTGGCTTCTAGTGCATGTGCTATACCCATGACCTTGCATCTGAGTAGCTCTGCTTCATCCGTACATGTGTACGTAGGGCTTGTTTCTCCCGCCTGCTCGTTGCCCTATTGATGATAACAATCTAGCCTTTAGAGTGTTTTCCACTTGGCAAAATCGCCCACAACCAACCATTGTTTAGATTAATGCTGACCTTGTAGCTTGTGATGAACCCAAGACCTACGCAAACAGAAAGTGAATAGCCACAGTTGAAAAGTATCTTATCAGATATTTGAAAGAATAATAAACAAGAGGAAGTGCATAGAAGAATGCCTCTCAGTGAGACAGTATTAATATCGGGCTTCATGGTCCAGCTTCTGCGATAATAGATAGGTCCAGGCAGAGCTTGAAATGGAGCAATGCTGCTGTAATTTCTTCGAGGTAGACTCAGTAATCCCTTCTGTTGCCTGGGCTATATAGACAACAGGATGTCCATGTCACTGTTCTAGAGTTATTGTCTGGCATCACGTCAAGGCCTCCATTGGGCAGTCTGGATGCTGTAGTTACACTTCTGTTCCTACTTGTTTGTCAAATGTGTTAACATAATTGTCCCGCAACCTACAGCAAATTAGCTGAGAACTTCTGGGCTTTGCAGTGCTTGGGTTCTCCCTGTAATTTCAAGGAAAGTGCCTAAGGAAAAAAGGCTTTCAGAGTCAGATTTTCCCTCATTGTTTAAGTCCCTTATTGCTTTTCAGTCAAGGAGCCATGTTCAAGCAATTTGGCAGTAAGATCTTCCTGAAGGATCTGCAGGACTCAGGAGCAGGTAGTGAACCCATAATATGCAACTGTGGGGAACGCAGGGAGGGCTCAGCCCTCACTTCTGTTGGGGCTTCCTAGCCAGCAGAGCTGGTAAAAAGTGTGTTTGGGAACCAGGATGTTGTCGTGCATTTGGCTCTGAGCCTGTCATGACACGTACTGCCTCATGTCTGGTCAGTGGGCCAGAGGCAGGTTAGAGACATGGGACAGAGTGTTGTGAGAGGATGTGTAGGGATGGGAAAGGACATAGGGTGCCAGTGTATGAGGTCAGAGAGACAGAAATAACTGTGGCCATAGCTTGGGGGCTATAGAGGAGCACTGCAGGACAAAGGCTTCTTGAGGTGAATGGTAGGAACATAGTCTGCATGTTCCCAAATATGGCATTTGTGCAGAGTGATCTAGAGTTTGTGGTGTGGGGTTTTGTTTACTTTTAAAAAAGACATATATTCCTTGCAGATGTGCATATGTCATATACATATCAGTAATTCTTCTGTTCTGCTTTACCATTTTGTGTTGAAGTATGAGGTGACAGCCCAGCTGGGTAGTGACTAGTGGATTTCCGTGTGTTACAGGTGTTGTAGCTGAATACGGAGGCAGAGAGAGATGAACAGAGGAAGAACCCTGGGGCAAAATAGCCTTTCTACCAACAATCACACTCTCTTCTTTTAGGGTCCTGGACTCTTTTGGGAGGGACCTGAAAGGATGAGTAGCCTGACAGGTTCTTTGTGTAAAATTGCATAAAATAGTGCCCCTTTTTTTGTCCTTCTACTCTACTCTGGTGAGACCCCACCTAGTGTACTGCATCCAGGTCTGGAGCTCTCAGCACAGGAAAGACACAGACCTGTTGGAGTCAGTCCAGAGCTGGGCCACAAAAATGACCAGAGGGCTGGAGCACCTCTCCTGTGAGGACAGGCTGAGAGAGTTAGGGTTGTTCAGCCTGGAGAAAAGAAGACTGCAAGAGGACCTTAATGGCCTTCCAGTGCTTAAAGGGAGCCTACAGGACCTACAGGGAGAGACTCTTTATCAGGACAAAGGGTAATGGTTTTAAATGAAAAAAGGGAAGATTTAGACTAGATATAAGAAAGAAATTTTTTTGACAATGGGCATGGTGAAACACTGGCACAGGTTGCTCAGTGAGGTGGTAGATGCCTCTTCCCTGGAAGCATTCAAGTTCTGACTGGACAGGGCTCTGAGAAACTTGATCTAGTTAAAGATGTCCCTGCTTATTGCAGGAGTATTGGACTAGATGACCTTTAAAGGTCCCTTCCAACCCAAACTATTCTATGATTCATATGATTATATGACAACCCATTGGCAGTGAGCTAGTTGTTTAAAGGATTATAGTAGTTGTCCTGAGGATTGTGAGTGACAAGCAAGAATAAATGTCAGCGAGAGCTCAATACAAATGAAGGAAGTGAGGATAACAAAACCTGCTTTTCAAAACTGATCTGTTCCAAACAAACCCTCCATTGCTAAATCTCAAGGAGCAAATGTTCCCTTTTATATAGTGCAAGTTAGGAACTGAATGTCATCTAACAGTTTTGCCTGGATTTGATTGATTGATTAAGTATATTGATGCCAGTGGGACTGCTGAAATTGAACACACAATTTGTGCAGGATTGTGATTCACATGCTGAATTTTTGGGGATCTTTACCCCAAAAATTAGGTAACCAGTCAGGGGCGGGAGTGTCTTTTTTGTTTGTTGTTGTTTATTTATTTATATATATATATTAAATCTCTTGGGTTTCCTTGGGGGAAAGATGGCTGGTTTCTGTAGAAGCTGTTGTCCCAGTGGGAAGTTACTGCAGTAGCAGTAGTGAGGGCTTCCCTGCCTTGCAGTCCTGCACAGCTTCTTACTGCCCTGGGGTTTCTCCCCACTGCCTGTGTAGAGCAGGTACTTCTGAGACTGTTAAAAGTTGTGCTTGGTCACCAAACGTTTTCTGTTTGCATTGAAATGAATGGGTAGGGTTGTTTGCAGAATGTGGACTGAGGATATGGGGTAGGGATTGGTTTGTCTGAATTTTTCTCTTGGGAGAAGGGCTTTTTGGGGGATGTACAGAAAGCCTTAGCTGTTGTCAGTGCTCCTGAACTGCCACACACAGCATTCCATGGTGAATAAAGTGGTGGCAGCTCTGCTGTCTCCCCCGTGCTCCCTCTGTGGCCTCCTCTGGGCCGCTTCTTTTTTTAAATGATTGAAACTGCGAAAGCAATCTGAGGCCTACAATTGATCTAAATGGTTTAAATGCATCTAAAGCCTTAAGGCCAAATCAAGCTGTAACTATTCATGTGAGTAGTTCTGTTGACGTCAGTGGGTTTTCTCGCTTAAGCATATGAGATTTGACAGCTAGGTTAGAGGTTATCAAGATTTCAAACCATTTGGCGGGGGGAAGCAACCAAACAGAAGTTCTTAATGTCCCTTAAACTGAAGCAGTACTTTGTGTAGGGGGAACAACAGTAAAAAGCATCTGGAAATGCTTGGTTTTGCTCTCTCAACTTTTATTTAAGTGGAAAAACTCATAGAAGTGCACAGGGACACCGAAGTGTGGAAGTACACGTGTGTTCTGGAGCCACCCAGGCTTGTGGCTGTTTTTTCTCAACTAGGATTTGCCAGGGTTTCAGATGATCAGCTTCCCATTGTAGTTTGTGAAACAATCAAGCTAGCAAAATGTTTTTTAAAACAATTTGTTTAAAAAAAAAAAAAGTTTCTTAAATGCAATTAAGGGGGAAAAAATTACCTGTGATTACAGTACTATAGAAACTGAGGATAAAAAAAAATAATCTGTTTTAACTCTTAAATTCCTCTGGTGCAGCCTCTAACTTCCTAAAAATCTGAAAAGGCCTCAGGTGCCCAGATGCTTTTCTCTTTTCTCCAGCTTTGTCAGTTAATCCTCCAAAGTTTGCCCTGCTACACTCTTACGCCCTTAGGCGCGGTAGGCTGTATTACTGTTACTGCTTTAAACTCGAAGTCACTTGCCCTTGCGAAATGCATGTATGGGGGACAGCACGAAGAGAGACTTGGGTTGTATGGGCACACCTGGGAGATGCTGTCAGGATTGGGCACGAAGGAGAGAGAAGAGGCTGCATGTCCAGTCTGGCTTCCCCTCTGCCTGCCCCTTCAGTGCTTCACTGGGCAAACCTCTTGAAGAGGGATGGCTTTTTCATTGAAGAAGCACTGGTTGCGACACTGTGCAGAGTTTTGACTTTGTGCTCTTTAAAGGGAACATTTTGGAGTTAATCTCTCTGGCAGTTCTCTGCTGTGTGAAGCTGAGTTTTATGAAGCCAGAATTGCGGCGGTGCGAGGCGGAGCAGCTTTGGGTTGGTGCAGTACCTAAGTAATCCCAAGAGCACTTTGCAAAGTGGCAAAGTACATGTGAATACAGCGGGTGCGTAGGCAGGAGATAAGGAGGCTCTAATGAGGACAAGTATGGTTTAGCTGGGGAGGAGATGGAATAAAGTGGGAGCAGGGCTCCCATCCCCATTGCTGAGCCTGTGCAGCATCCTCAGGTGCTGCGTGTCCGAAAAAGAGCATGGAACAAGGTGTTGAGGTGGCAGCCCCTTCAGGCTGGATGGAGGCGGGGGGCCGCGAGCAGGATGAGCGTGTGTTTGATAGTACAAGTCTGATTTTGTGCTGGGCTCTGGGTATTTTATTTCCCATCATGTCTCTGCTGTACCAGTTCGCAAGACATGACTGGCAGCTTTGCCTTGTAATTTATTTGATCATAGTAATTTTTTTGACAGGCTTCCTTGTGATTTTTTAATATATCAAATAGAGTTTAATAATAGCCTGCTATTAAGTCCTTTTATTTCTCCCTTGGGATTTACTTATGACTGTTGCCTCTCTTACCCATTTGAAGCTCTAAATCTATTTTCCAACTGTGAAGAACTTAGCAGCATGAGTGCATGCATAATATGTAAAAACATGCAACAGAATTGTTGTTATGCTTGGGAATTAATAAATGTCAGCATTGAGGGTAATGGAAGGATAAGCCAGGCTTGCTTAATTGCCAGCAGTATTCCTATCAAATTAGTGGAACAGGCTGTCAGAAAGATGATCTCCGGAAGAATTTTATTTTCTTTTAATTCTGATTTTACTTCCACTTGTCTTTTGAAGATGAATTTTGTCATTGGCTTCAGGATCATGTGACCTCTGAAGAGAATAACCTCAGTGCGAGCAAAATTGAACAAAATGAAGTAAATTCTGCAGTATAGCTAATAGCTTTGAAATATCAAAGACAATGAAAGAAGCATTTAATCAAAGTAGGGTAAGCGCATCTAAATGGCACCTAATGGTAGACAATTATTTTCTGTAATGGGAGGAACCAAAATCCTCGTTACCCTCAGTCTCCTGAGACTGTTGGTTCTATATCTTTCCCTACCTGTTTGCTATCTCCATGCATGCTAATCCCACTTATTTTTTTCTGCTCCTTGCTTCCAAGAAATTAAAAAATGGACTTGCCTTCCACTCATTCCCTTCATATGCAATGTTGAAATGAGGCTTGCACAAAGCTAGATCTGACCAGTCACCAAGGGTGACTCAGACCTTCCCTTCTCTCTTCTCATCTGCTTGTTAACACTCCAGTNTTTCCCTCCAGATCTGGGACAAGTTGCATTTTCCTGAATTCAGAGTTCACAGGCAAATACTGACTTGTGCTAAGCCCTAATGGTGTCTGCAGCAGTGTGAGGATAATGCAGCACTCTGTTGAACTGTGCCTGCCAGCAGCAGACCCCGACTTGCAGTTGTGGTACAATTCTGGGAGAAGGGTGTTCCTACAGTAATAAGATGGTAGAACCTATGCCAATTCAACCTTCTGCCCATGTGTCAGATGGATAGGGGAGAAGACACCTAAGTGCACCCACCCACATCAACAGTTAAGGTCACATAGTGTTTAATTGCTTTGCTGAAGAAGCACTGGCAGCAGTTTGCAGAGCAATCTTTCCTCCCTTGGTAGAAAGCTGAGATGTGTGGAAGTCTTCAGGTTTCAATAACTGCCCCTAGAGCCAGTTGATTCAGAAGGAGATGGTGTCATGGTTTGATCTTAATGGAGAATATTTTCCAGGATATTAGGCAGCAAAGGATAATTCCTTTCTCTGCAATGTGAAATTCCTTTAGTCTTTTTGCATTCTTATCTTTTGTCTCTCCTTTTCCTCCTTCTTTGCAATGGCATTTGTTGTGACCACTGGGAGGAAACGTTTTTCTGCTTACGAATATTTTGGTTCCTCTTAGGTAGTTAGAGGACTTCAGGGGGATGACTGTGTTGAGGTCACACACCACAGCTGCATGGTGATGAAGGCTAGACTAGAGCTTCTATGGCCGCAGAATAGCATGTCTCAGGAGACCGACTCTCATTGAAGGAGACAACTTTTTATGTTTCGTAAAGACAGTCAAAAATCTTTCAAGAAAGAGGATTACATCAAGAACTAGTATTTCTGCTATGTTTAACAAACTAATTTTAATGTTCAATGCATAAATCTAATTCTGAGAGCCTGTATAGGAACTAGAGGTTCAAAATGTGGCAGTGTTTGGCAAATCACGTAGAAATTATTTTAATGTGTGCTAAGAAAGCACTCATTTGGAGTATCCCAGCAGTCCACTGCTTTCTTCAAGTTCCAAAAATATTGATGCACTTCAATCTGATCTTATTATCCCTTTTCCCAAGAAACAGTTATTCAGGTAAAATGTAAATAATGTGCTAAATCAGGAAGCATCTGAGACTTCCCTGAATTTCCTCAAAGGCTTTCTGAAATAAATAAAGCCTGCAGAAAGCTCCAAAGACAGTCAAATCCAAGTTAATTTTGAACTAGAAAGCTATGAACTTTTCAGAGCCCTTAGGCCATTTCCGGGAATGCTGTGCTAGCTGTAGCTATACAACGCTTTTCCAGAGCATCAATGAAGTGATTGATGATGTAAAAGCAGGGAAGTTAATAGAAAAGGACACATGTGTTTTGTAACTACTAGAAATATGAAGTTAAGCAAGGAAGTGGTGCTGCTTTAGTGAAAGGATACTGACAGAAGCTTCAGTCCCCTCCTATGCATTTTGTCCCATTCTCTGATGCAATGAAGACAAGAGGAGGAGAGGGATCAGAATTTGTTTATAATTTTGGCCCCCAGGATAAAAATAAATGGTTGGAAGTCTGTGGAAGATGTTTGCAAGCTTCTGAATTTCTGAATACAACTTGAGTAAATGGAGAAGCTGTTATGCACTCTTTTTCTTTCCACTAGTTTATCATTGCCTGTGGATTTTTGTGTCTGAAGTGCCTGCTTGTTGCAGGAACCAGGGGACTGAATCATTACAGGCAGCCCACAGGTCTGGTGACTTCATTTCCTGGGTTATATAAAATCCAAACTTCCTAAGAAATTGTCTGCAGGAAGTGTTTACTGCATTACTATAGAACAATTAGAGTGCACAGAAACCTGACCAGGTTGAGAAAACAATTACGTGAAGCATTGACGTTAATTTATGAAGACCTTTAAACACGACAGTGGGGTTGCCAGCCAACGAGCAACCAACCTACTACCTACCTAAGTTCCTGGGCAGAAATATTCAGTTAGATGTCAAGGCTAGATTTATTGTGAATGGTAGAGACATGTGTGGACAAAATGCAATTAAGACATTATGTCTGGTTTGTTATGATCTCTCTATTAAGTTCTTTACCCGTGTAAAGCAAGAGGTCCCATATTCACATATGTTACCATAAATCTTCAGTAAGTCTGCTGAGTTAGTCCAGATTTAAATAGTCCAATTAACAACTGAATTTGTTGTTTCATGTGGGGAAATGGACCCACTGCTGCAGAAACTTAGTCCTGTTCTGAGCCACATGGAGCCCCTGTAGATGGAGGGCTCCCTGCACTGGTATAGTGATGCTGCAGGAAATAAGTTTAGCAGAAACAAGAACCACCCATTGATCTCTCACTGCACAGAGTTGCAAGTAAAACAGTACTTTCCTACCCTATGTGGTCCATAGGCACTTGGCATCTTCTTTTGCCTCAAAAGGACAGCCTTTCCCTGACTAATCGTTCTTTACTATACAGCAGCAGAACAAAAGGGACAATAAAACTGTTGACAGCTACATAAAATATGCCGCTTTCAAATTAACCATCTTATTTTCTAAAGACCCCAACCAAAGCAAACAACTTCTTAGGGAACTGATATTGAAGCCATATTTGTAAGTCTTGACTTTCTGGCCAAGTTCTGTTAGTTACTTTTATGGTTTGTACATTTTCATCAGGACAGCAGGCTGCTATTCATTTAATATTGCAATTTATACTTCTTGTCAAGAGCATCTGTCAACATTCATAAACAGAACCTTGGCCTAGAGTTTGAAAAGAAGGAAGGTACAATGGCTGTGGTGTGATGCCCAGCCATGTCTTTATTGCAGAAGATGAAACAGGAGAGGAATTGGGAAAAGTATATCTTCACATTCCACTAGAAGTGTAGAAAGCAGAAACCAAATCAGGAATCCACTTAAACGAATTGGTATTTAGCTGTTTCAGGATAGCTTTAATTGAGATCTGAAACAGATAATGCTTTGACTGCTATTTTATATGCAGCAATGGAAAATTGTTCTCTGAATCATGACTACCTCAGGGGTTCTTGTTTGAAGGTGAAAGATGCCCACTTCTAGGGAATTCCCCAGTGCCATAGTTTATCCATAGGTTCTTCAGTCGGAGTCCTTGGTGGTGCATAGGACTTGCTAACATTCAGCCACGTAGGGAATTGGTGTTAGACACCACTGCTGTCAAATGATTAAAATTTCTGAATGAGCTGTGTAAGTGCTGTACCACCTCTTGGTCCACAAGTGTCCTGTTGGGGTAATTCCCCATTCTGTTTGTCAGAAATTAATTGTTTAATATTTGCTCTTTCACTTTTAGATGATAACGATCAGATCTCTTGCTAGGAAATTGTAGCTTGCTTTAGTCTTCTAAGCAAGCCTTGCTGGTTTCTTGCTGAACTTCAGTGACATGTTTGGCTGTTGAAGGGTCTCCAATGTGTTGCCTTTGTACAAGCTGGTAATACTGCAGTCTTTGCACGTTTCCCATTTAAAGCAGTACTCTCTTTCTTTCTCTCTCTCTTTTTTTCTTTTCTTTTTTCTTTTTTTTTAAACCATCTCCGCTGGAATTCGATATCTTTCTCAGTTAATTTTTCCCATCTATGAAAGAATTGTGGTACTTCATTACTATTGCAAAGTATTGAGACCTCTGGTCAGTAGCACTTGTTACGACTGTTAAGTATCACGCTACACTTAATTCTGTGCTTGGAATCCCACATAAAAATAGTACGATTTTCAGAAGTGGTGATCAAATGCAGCTGAAAGAGAAGCCAATAGATACCTAAGAAATCATCTGCTTACATTTAAGTGCCCAACTATATTGGCTATAGGAATCTGGATCTCAGAAAAGAGTATGAGTTATTATTATGTGCTGGAACTGTCAGTATTTAAACTTGAATGTGCCCAAATATAGAACTAGGTGCCTAAGCTATTACATCTGAATTTGGAGAGAGCTTGACATTTAGAAAATGCTGAGCTCTTATCTTCTGCAACTTTGGCATATCCAAAGCATCTCAGAGGGGGCATCTAAAATTACTAAATACTTTGCAACATTTGGCTATACATTGCTCCGAAAGATACAAGTAGAGAGATCTTCTTCTAGGAATTTCTTGTCAGAATTCATGTTGATATCTAAATCAATGTACTCAGAATTTTTCTGGAATTTGTAAAGAGAGCATGCTCTTAACATATGTTTCATGTTAGAGAATGAAACAGCCTTTTTGCAGTCTGACTCAGCCTTATTTGCATTGCAGGCTTTGACTATGCATGAGGACATACATGTAGACCGAGCTCTTGATGTAACAGTAAAAATTATATGCATTTGATGCATCATTTCTTAAGTGAATCAACCTTTAGTGCTATTAAACTGCTTCTGTGGAATTTTTTAGAGTGCTTGAGCCCTATGAGATTTCATTCTCTCTGTTCCTCGAGCCTGCCTGTTTTCATTTTAAAACAAACAAATAACCTCCCTACCCCTCTCACCCCCCATCAATCCTGAAGAACAAACTGTCAGCTTTAGAAATGCTGTAAATATGAGGACAGTAAATGCCATTTTTGTTAGAATCTTGTCTTTTGGAAGGAAGATCTGAATGAAGAGGTGATAATCAGAAGCAGCTGGAAAATAAGTCTGTAAAGAAATTAATGGTAAATAGAACACTTGTATTTCTATTAAAACAACAACAAAAAAAAATCTGAGAGTGTCTGTGTAGGAATATAATAGAAGCAAAACTGATTGTTTACAATATGGTAGTAATCCCAGGAAGAGTGTTTTCAGCTCTGCTTGCTCTGCTCCATGGCTGTTGAGCCATGTTGTGAGAGCATATGTGAGAAATTACTATCATTATAGTGAATCTGGAAAAGGTGGATGTGGTTCTTTGAACTCGCTGGGATTCACATAACCAGGGAGCTGGGTAGTCCTTAGGTCTCTGTAAATCTGTAGCCAGAGTCAGGGCTGTTTTGCTTTTCAGTTCATAGGAGATCTGTCACTGAGCTGCTCTGACTGATCCTTTGCAGTGTTTTCTCCAATGTGTTATTCTGGACTTGCCTTTCTTTCTCTCTCTCTTTTTTTCTTACTGTTAAAGAACAAGCTTGTCTTGCCCAGGCATCCCTCCTAAGCTGAAAGAGGATTTCCACACACAGATTGAGTAGTTCTGTGTTGCTTTATATGGACTGTGTAGGGTCCATGGGGTTTGAAGTGAATCACCGTCTATCTCTTTGCACGTGCATGTGTTTCTATTTTGCAGACAGCTGCTGGAAGTTCTCCTTAGTAGGAGGCTCCTGGTTACTCAACAGTTTTCTTACAAGTGGCTGCTCCTAGGACCAGATGAAAGGACCTGGATATTGCGAACTGAGAGGTTCTGGCTAAAAGGCAGGGATGTGGGGTGGATAAGAAATAATGGTGTGTGTGGAAAAATGAATACGAGCAAGTACAGAGTCCATCTTTATTGTGTCTACTCAACTGCAGAAATCACAACAACTAGAATTAATAAAACAGTCCTATAGAGTAAAGGCCATCATCTTTTTGGCAGCTCTGTAGCACAGTGGTTCTCTGATTAGCAGTCTCAGGGAGCAGTGGAAAGGTCCTGCCTGGCTCTGAACATCTACTGAATCAGCATCTCAGTGATACTGGGAAGGAAATCTGGCCTCCAGGTAGTGCCCTGTAAAATGTAAACAAGTTCTCCTTTTATTCCCTTTTAGTGGCCCAGATTGAATACTGTTTTGACCCAGTGAGACCCAATTAATCTGTTTCTGCTTGTATCTGCCAAACCCATCTTAATTGCAAAATAATTTGCTTATTAAATTACTTGTGAATACATATGTCTTCCTCATGCTATGAGACAGCAATTTAGTCTGTCCTTTGAAGCATAGAATAGGGCTTCAGCAAGAGTAAAATTCCCTTTCACTTCAGTGGCTCACGAAGGTTTTGGTGGAGGAATGCTAGACAGCATAGATTACAGCTTTCTTGTTCTCTAGCTACTAATGTAAATACTGTATGCTTCAGCTTGTGCCTCTTTTGGCATATTTTAACAAAATTAAGCTGGTATGAAGAAATAAAAATGTGGGAAATGATGTAGTGGAGCAGAATAATTTTTCCTGTATGCCTAAAGTATTAAATCAAAAAAATCATAAACCTTCTTGTTCCTGAGTCTGAAAACAAGGGCATTAACTGAGTCAGTCATGGTACAAAATCTCCTGTTAAAAATCTCTCAAAAATGGCAAATATCTGTTTGCATTCTGAGGGACACATCTCTCTTTAGCAGCTGTGTACAAGCTGGCAAGTGGGATGTGGTTCCTGTAGGCCTGGTTGCATTTACCCATCTATATAGTCCATTCTCCTCTTTGGTGTAATCTAAAGGTTCTGATGGAGTTAAGCCTTCTCTGTTCTGTTATTTTTTGTGTGTGAGTGACATAAGGGAAGTCACTTCACTTCTGTTTTATATTTCTACCCAGTTAGTATAAAACACAAAGGCAGATGTGCCAAGGATGCTACAGGGACCAGCCCCAGGTAAATCCTACAGTGGGTTCTGTGGGCTACTCAACTAGCTCCTCGGTGCTTTTGGAAAGAAGCAGACCTGGTTTTGACAGGCTTTTTTTTGTGTGTGTGTGTGATGATAATGATGTAGATAAGTAAAAGATGAACGCTTTCAGTTTGCCAATGCTGCTCAACTTTGCAAAAATAGCAGAGTTTAAATTGGGACTGGATGAGAGTAAGTAAACCATTTAAAATGAAGATAACCTTTTTTGATAGTCTAATTTTCTAAGTGAAAATAACTGTGGGCAAATGCTGGGAAGTGCAGAGAAGCAGGCAATGGAGGACACACTGTGGGAAAAGGTGTCTCTGTTTACCAAGGACTCACCTTCTGGAAATACAGGCTGTCTGCCCAAGGTCTGCAGCTTTCTGGCATTTGCAGAGCGGTGACTGCCTGTGAGAGGAACATCCCAAGACTACCCTCCATGGCGCTGTGAAGCTGTTGTTTTTGTATCAGTTTCACTGCTACTTCCTGTTTATGGGAAATTTCGTGTTGGGAATGGGATTGTTTGGGGTTACAATTCAAATAAAGTTGGAGGAAAAGTTGTGAGAGCCAAGACCTTGGCTGTTTTGGTCACTCCAACAATCCAGTCCTGTTGACTCAGCTTTTTTGCCTTTCTTCTTGTGCCTTCTCCTGCCGGGAGAGCAGTGAGAGGCTTGGTAGGGGCAAAGAGTGGTTGTTGAGTTACTGCCCTTGTTGAATTTTTCTGGTCAGTGGGCACTTTTACTTTGGTTGTGTAAAATCAACCTGAATGCTTTCTCTCAGCTGAGGAGGCTGAGCACCCTGGTTAGTCCTTGCAGAAGGACTCACTTGGCCTGGGGTCTTTCCTCGGTGCTTTCCCACACACCTCTTGTCCTTACCCAGAGAGCACTCACAGTCTTCCTGTCTCCATCTGTTAGCACTGGCCTTCATTTTGCTCAAAGAAGGCTTTGTCTTCTTTTGACCCTTACTGCTTTTGGTCCTGTTGCACTGTTTCATGTCATCAGTGGTATAAATGAGTTCCTGCTTCTGGTGGTCTGTCCCCCCTTAGTGTTAAGTGACAGAGGTCTCTCTTCTCTTTGCAGTTACTGTTTTAAAGGGTGAGGAATCACTGACGAAAATGCTCATTATGGAGAGAATAGGTCATCTGCTAAAGGGTTGCATCTGCTATTGAGGAATGCCACATGGCTAGCAAAGATTTTCTCTTCATTGCCTAAAATGTTCACATCTCTTCTGTCTTTGCATTTTAGGTGCAGGAACCAGGAGTGGCATTAAGGGATAAAATATCCCCCTCGTTATCATTAAGTGCATTGCTTCATGGCCTTTTTTATAAATCAGTAACAAGGGTAATGGAGCAGAAGGTTCTCTCTGAGTTCTTAATCCAAGCAGAGATATGTGTCTGTGATGTGAGTTAGGATTAGAAATCAGATCTAAAACCAAAACAGCCTATGCAAAATTGATGTATGCTGGCCTATAAAACAATTCAGTGAATGAGTTTCTGTTTGTAATGTGGAATTCCTTGAAATAATTGGCCAACACAGTCTTTGTCAGAGGAGGTAGTAAAGTCTGAATAAAGAATTTTATCACTTAAAGTGATTTTATGATGGCGTGGAGAGGCTGACCAGTCTGTTTGTTCCCTGAGCCAGAGGCTAGCACATTACTGTGCCCTCATAAAAGGTGCTGTTTTTACTTTTTGAGCTACCCCTTAAATATAGAGGCCTGTGATCAGGATGGAAGGTTCAGTCAAGCTCCGAAGGAGGGAAGGCATACAGGAAAAAAGTATAAGAATATCTATGTGGGCATCAGAGAAAAGAGAGGGGTTGGAGGAATGACAGGCTTCCATGTCAGAAAGTGAACTTCTTCCCTACACATGCCTGTGGGAGTGGGCGTACAGGGGAGGCTGACTGCCTGACTTGCTTCTGGAAATTTTCCATGTTTTCAGTGGAGTGAAAAGAACGTTATTTTTATTACTATTAAAAAGTGCTTCTGAACTTACAGTGTCTGCAAGTGAGTATTAGAGAGCTGCTCAGTGGAAGGTTAGCTGAAAGTCAGAGGATATGTTTAGTCTAATGCCTTGGGAGGCCTCAATCTGCATTTCACCTGTGTGATCTCAAAACTGAGTACAAGGGATTAGGAGGTTCCCAAGGTCAGTAATGGGATACAGGAGGCCTTCATGCAGGGCAGGCAGGCTCTTCAGTGAGCTGTAGAAGAGGAAAGCGAAGGCTGTGAGGATTACAAGCAAGGAAGGAATCGAAAAAAAGCACGTGAAAGGACAAAGAATGGTTCTGGGGAAAGGAAGGTGATTAATGAGCTTTTGCAAAGACTCCAAGCATATGGAGTGTCCTTCCTGGGGGCAAGGCATTAACCTGTTCTGAAAGGGTGTGTGTGAATGGCACGGAGACTGAAGTCTGGTGCCATTGATGGTGGTGACAGCAAGAGGGTGGCTCCTCTGTATGCCCAAGTCCCTCAGGAGACTTCCTAAACGACATAAAATTTTGCAATAGATGAATGCTGCCAAAAGAATGATTTCATAAAGTGTGGGGATTTTTTTCTTTTTTTGTTTTTAATTTTTTCACCTACTTCTTGGGACATAACACGAGGCCACATGGTCATATCTCCCACATCCCCTGATGTTAGGTGGGCAAAATGTCTCATTTCAGTCAAAGGCACTCAGGAAGACCAGAGTGATAAGGTCTTCAATGGTCAGCTGCCCTTGTGAGTAATAAGTCTCCAAAATTGAGGCGGTTTGCCAGGAAGATGCCTTGGATGGGCACTGGTGCTGTGACACGCTTGCTCTGTCCATCCTGGATGTTCTCCTGCTAGGAGACGAAGGCAGCCTGGAGCTCCTTGCTCCTCCTTATGGCAGGAGCAGGTTTGATGAGCCTGCTATGGTCTGAGCAACAGGCCTGTTGTGTTGTTCTGCCCCAGCTGCAGAAACCAAGGGCAAGGCTGCCCCTGGACAGCCCTGACCACCTGTTCTGCATACCTAGTTATATCTTCTCCCATTCCTTTGCTCTCCTTCCTTCACTCCTGTATTTCCCTCATAGCAGCTGGTTCATGAAAGGTGGGACTAAGCAATTTGCTTAGACACCTTCCTGAGCCATCAGCTTCATAGGGCTGGAGTGTTTGGAAGTGGTTATTCTGGCCGTGGCTTTGTTATTTTCATAGTTATATTAGGGAGAAGTTTCTGATAGATTTTCTGTGTACCCCTCTCATCAGTGCTACCATCCCTGGTGGCATCAGCCAAAGCAGTGTGTGCAAAGTGTCACAGAAAAATGATCACTGCTGACCAACGTTTTCCTTGCCAGCAGCACCGAAGCAGAAGGGTATTCCCAGCATCCCTGTATGCTGTGAATAGTCTTTGTCATCATCAATATAGGATTGGATATGATTTTAAAGAATTATATTGACATCTGTTACAGAAGAACTTAACCCTTCCAAATCAAGTCTGTATTTGGCACAAAACCTGCTTTGAAGTCCTGCATCTAATAAAATGTTGAGATCAAGAAAGCAAGTTGAAGGAATGTCATTTTCTGCATCAAAGGAGAAAATTAAGGAGAGGTGTGACCATGCCTCTGGTAGCACTGTGTTACTGGGGGAGTGGGAGAAATCACAAATGCCCAGCAGGGAGCTTTTTGGCTTCCCATGAGGACTTCCTTAGCTAGCAGGTCAGGTACATGCTCACTCACTTTTCTTTACATTGTCACCCCTTATGTCTGTTTTAGGGGTCAGAAACCTAACCCTGGTAGAAAATAGAGTGGTTTCCTCCAAAGTGTGGGCTGGTGCTCCCTTCCCCATCCTCAGTCTTCTCTCTTTTTAGCTCATTAGGGAGCCTTTGACGATTAAGTCTCCCAAGAACCAAGTAGACAGGAGTAAGTCTGCAGTGAAAGTATCAGTTCGATTGCATGTGTCATTTATATCGCTTGCAAGTAAATGATTGTGGGTTTGGGGTAGTTCATAGATTTGTCTAGTTCTTCATGTAATCCTCACAAAAAAAAAAAAAAAAGAAAAGAAAAGAAATACACAAGAGACAAGTCAAAGGCACCATTCCTCAGCAGGAATAAAAAGAATGTGAAATTTTTAGACCAAGTTATTTTGGAGAGCTGACAAATCCAACAAGTATTTAGTAACACTTTTGAAAATGGAATCCAGTCCTCTTTCCTTTTTTTTTGATTCCTTTCAGACCTTTTCCTGGGTTTCTGTTTTGTTTTGGTTTTTTCTCCCTAGTCTGATAATTGCCTGATGAAAATTCAGGGGGATGAGTTAAACTGTGGGAAGGATTAGCTTCAGCTTTATTGAGAAATAACTCTTCCTCTGTGATGTCAATGTCCAAAAAGAGGAAAAATGAGAGGGCTCTTTGGAGATCTGTACCCATTGCCAGCCTGGTTAATTACTATTAATTAATTATCAACACTTTGATACTAGCTATAACTGAATTCTATGAGCACGAAAGAGCATAAGGCTGAAAGAAGCAGCAAAATTTACAAGATTGTAGTAGGGTGGTAGAATCCTGCACCTCCTCTGCACATGTGGCCCAGGTGCAGTTTAGAGCAGAGCTGGTGTACCTGACATCCTTCCATCAGAGAAATGTGTCACCTAAACCAGGTGCATGAAGGACAGCTGTTTTGATGCCTAGGAAAATGTATCTACCCATCTTTAAGGTTTGGAAGTGAACAGATATCCTGACTTGCCTCTATCCGTGATGTGTCAAGTGACATGAAGGAAAGGGTGTGGAGATGTTCCTTATTCCTGTGCCCTTACACCAGTAACTGCTTCAGAAGAATGTGGAGAGGAGGGACAAGCTATATGATATTTGTGTTATTATATCAAAGGGTAGGCATCCTGCTGCCCCTGCTATTCCATCTTCCTCCCCCAAGGTCTTTCAGTGTATTTTTGGTGTGGTGCACATCTTTCCTGCGTCATAGCTATCCTCTTCTCTTATTGTTTTTTTTGTGCTAATTAATCTTGTTCCACAGCGTCAGGCAGGTCTAGCAGTAAAATGAAGCAATGGTTTATTAATCAAAGCCCAGACAAAGATACTAGCGTTTAGAGGACTGATGCCTCTAAGCAGAGCAAACTGGATGTGGTTATAGCATTCATTTAAAGTGAGGTGCTTCCCAAGCTCTCTCAGTACATCTCACTCAAAAGCCGTGTAGCTTGAGGTAGATAACCTGGTCTCTTTCCTCATCACACAAATGCTTCAAGTTCTGGGGGAATTAATTTTCTCTCATTACTTTTATTTTTCTAGTCTTATTTTTAATAAGAATAACAGGTCAGTAGCAAAGCACTTTGCCAAGACCTGTTGGTCTGCTTCTACAATCAGTCTCTGGGTCACCCTCTCCCTAGGACGAGGGAAGGTTTGGGGAGAGAGTATTTTTAGCTTCATGTCGTATTCCTGCATGCACCTGTGCATGTATTGACTCCTGTGCACTTCTGGGAGCAAATGACATCGTTTCTGCGTGTTCTGTGCGGTGTGAGAGGACAGGATGAGCAGGGAGGCTATACCGAGAGATGATTGTAGTAGTGGTGGTGGCTGCACACTGATGGTGGGTAACTCCTTTGAGAAAGGAGCAGTCCTTGTCTTCCTTGCCTCTGATTCACCCCACAGCCATGGCAAACTTACCTTCCCTACTTTGTGCTAGTGAGGGGGTTATCCACATTCTCTCCCCTCCCACCTGGAAGGCCTGAACAACAAGGTGAGACAAAAGGGTGATCATTTCTCTGTCTCAGGTGGCCACCGTGAGCAGGGTTGCTACCCATCCACCCACTGTACCCTGTAAAAACTTGTGTTGTCTCCTGCTGCCAGCCCCATTACTATTGCCATAGTCCTGTAGGCTGCCATGCAGGAAAACCTGTGTGGGGAAGCCTGCAACATGAGTGGAAGAGGAAGGTTTGCTGGATGTGGTGGGGGAAGAGCATGCAACAGGTGCCTGTTTCAGAAGGGGATGAGTATTCTAGTTCCATGTGTTGACAAGGGAGGTGAGAAATGTTAAGGTCAGTAGTATGGCTTCCTAATACCATCAGTAGTGACGTGCTCGAATCTGGCTAGAAACTGTTTTCAGAAGGGCATGATCAAAACCTTGGGTTGCTCAACTAAAGCCAAAGCTCCAAGTACTGTATCAGTAGCTGCTTGGTACAGGGAGATGTACAGGGAGAAGGCGGAAGATGTGAAGTTTCTTGAAAACCTGAAGTTCAATAAATTGCCAGAACTAGAAGGTACTAGTATACATCTAAGGCTTTTGGAATACGTAGTGTGAAATCACAAAAATAATGAATTGTGGGCCTCACCCCAGTCCTGGTGAAGTCCAGAGGAGTCTCAGCATGCTGGACAAAATTGCAAGTGTGTAATAAATGGAGTTGTTGGTTCTTTAAAGGACCAGACAGCTTTATGATTAAGTTTTGTATTTCAGCAAATTATGACTAGCTGTTTGCGGTGAGAGGAAGTTGTTGTTGTAGTTCTTGTTATTGACTGCTTGCTCGGGCACTTCAAAGCATAATTAGGGAGAGGAAAGGCTAGTGTAGGGTCCTGGAGAACCAGTTCCTGGCTAAGTGCCTTAATTTTTAAGATCTTTTTGGAGTAGCCCTTTGTAAGAAACTTTGAAAGCAAATACAGAGCAAAGAGCATTTATCCTGAATTGATGAGGTAAGATTTGGAAGTGTAGTTATCTGCTATGCCAAACAAGGGTCATGCTCTGAAGCCACAGAATAAGCTAATGATGAGTGGTGGCAACTCAGAGCAAAGTTAAGAGAGGACTCATAGTTAGGAGAAGTTGGTACTTGAACCAAGAGCATTGTAGGGGTTTGAAGGATTTAGAAGGAGTGGAAAGTAAATGGGAACTGGCCTGAGCCCCTCTCAAATCAGTTGGCTTCAGGTCAAAACATGAGTGTAGAGGATGAAAAGCACCTAAATGTTTGCAAACACCAGTGCAGATAGGAAGAGGAGGAGGAGGAGGGTGAAGGGCACTGAAAGTACAGAGGGGGAAGTAGGAGAGGTTTCTATTAGCTGAAAACCCCACAGAGGTCCAGAGGTTCCCATGAATTCTCATGGTTTCCTCCTTCCAAACGGTTGTGGCTTCTTGTGGCTAACCTGATGGGGAAACCACAATAACCACTGAAGTTGCTTGGATGCTCAGTTGTATTAAAGAGGGGATTAAAATTCAGCTAGAAAGTATAAACTTCATAGAAGAAGGAAACTTCATAGAATTGAGGGTGGGCTGGAATATCATGTGAAAGGTTGCCATCTCCTTCAGTGGCAGCAGTTGGGAAAAATTTGATAAAAGTGGTCACAGGAGGAGGCAGGATAAGAAGAGATTATAAAGAAGAAAGGTTACAGGAGACAGGCCTGAGGCTTTCTGAGCTATGAAGGAGATAACTATCTAAAAATATTAAAAAAAAAAAAAACACAACCTGTGAAGGGAATAGTGAAACATGTTCATTTCCTCCTGTTTTTCCTGTTGAATGAAGTAAAAAAAAAAAAAAAAAAGATGACACACTCCATACCGTAAATTTAGTATAGTAAATGTAGAACTAATCAAAGGATATGCATCCTATACATCCTTTTCCAACACCTCATCAGCTCTTGCAGCCTGCCGTCGCAAGAGATGGAGGTGCGTGACATAAACACTGTGGATTTATTGTTGAAAGACTGGCAATTTTGCAGCAGAACAGGCAGGTAGGGGGAGGTAGCTCCTGCACAACCCATGTACAGCCCTACGCAATTAGCTGGCTACTTAGCTCTTCCCGTTTGTCACTCTCAGTCACACGCATCGTTTCTCTCGTGCTTTTAGAGATAGCCACGGCAGTGCTTGCACAGCAGCCCCAGTGGGCCACTCATCTAATCTGCTGTGGCAGTTCTTCTTCTATGTAGGCCACTGCAGAGCAAATTAAATTTTTTGGTGTCTTCAGCCTCTTCTGCAAATGGCTTCTTTCTTTGGCCCTGCTTTAATTTATATTAGCATCCACCTATTTTAACCACTTAGGTCTGTCCCTCGTCTTTGTCCTTGCAGTGAGTCCAGTAGCTGTTTTCCTGTAAACGGCAAGTGTATTTTCAAGGCCTAGGTTTTAAATTGCTGTTCTGGTTTTAAAAAAAAAAAAAAAAGGAAAAAAAAAGTATAATATTCCTCTCACGCCCTTGACATGAAAATAACAATGAGAACAATGGGAGCTGGCCGGAGCCAGCCTGACGCTGGAGCTCACCGTGTGGAAGGAGGTTGAAGAGAAAAAAAAAAAGGCCAAAAAAAAAAAAAAGCCACACGCCGTTGAGGGAGGATGTTCGGCAGACTATTTGCATCAGAGTTTGAGAACCCACACAATAAAAATGAAAGTGCAGAGCACGGGCCAGCTGCCTGCGATAAGATCACATTGTTGGAAAGGGGAGAAATGTACTGTCTCCATGCTAGCCGGGCAGGCAGCAAAAGTATGAAACAAATGGTGAGATTGCACATGCGGCCCGTCTTCCTTGGGTGCTGACGTATCGAGCAATTTTGATTGATTTTTGTATGTCACGGTATGCCAAAGCCAACCTGAGAGAATTACAGCAGATGGTACAGCGTGCAGAGGAATTGTGCGGAGCGTGGATACAGAGGGGAGCTAAAAATCAATCATTTTTAACAAGTAAATGCAACTTTGTGCAGTTCCCCAGCAGCAGTAGGGCCGTAACTGATGCGATGGCTTTATTGCAGCTGTTTGTGGGTGCGTTTGGCCTCGAACAGGGAGGAAAGAAGGCTCCCCTGTGGCTTGAACAGAGCTCTCGTTTGTTCTCTGCACAGCTCCGGGATTCAGTTCCTCCCATCTGTGGCAAATCATCTTATTTACCACCTCCAGTGACCAATTCAGATGTCTACAGCAATGGCAGTTTAAAAAATTCAGATATGCTATTAGAGCTAATGGGCTGGCTGGATTACTTTTTATCATATATTTAACATATGCTGTGGTAGGATTGCAGTGTTGGATTCAAACTCTCTCACCTAATTTTTCTCTCTCATTTCTTTTAATGAAAATTGCTAAAAATAAATTTTGAAAAACCTTTGAAATTACCTTTAAAGTTCCTGCATGCCTTCCTCAAGCATTACATAAGGTTGTGGGGCTGAACTCTGTTTGCATTTATTCTGGTCTGAGTTCCTAGGTGATTGCGACACCAAATTAAACGAGTGCATGTCATCATTTTAAGATGATCTTGATTTTAGCCAAGTACACCAACAACATCCCTTTGCCAGAAAATTGGGCCTGGTTCCTTAGTCTGTGTCTTAATCTCAGACTGAGTGACTTGTATTCATTAAAAAAGCTCATCTGTAGAAATCAATACTAAATTTTAATGCTCTTTTCTTAGATTTCTTGTGTATCAAGAGGGCTAGTAGGTGCAAGTGTTCCAAGTTTCTTTTCTTCAGACAGTGATACATCTAAGAAATGCAAGTGATCTTAAGAAGACATATCCTTTACCTTCTGCCTTTGTTCTGGATGTTCATTCTGAAATAACTTTATTCTTTTGATTTAATATAAAATGCCTACTAAACTAAGGCCTCCTTTGCTCATGTTGGTAAGAAATGAGGCCAGCATCTTGTGTTGCTGGCCAGTGTTGTTGACTTAATGCTCTGCAAATGACTTCCTGGGCCTTCTTACGCTACTTTTGTACTTGGCGATAAGAAAGCGATGCCTGTGTTACTGCCAAGGAGAGGTGGAGGGTTTCTTGCAGTGCCTGTCGGCACCTTGTGCATGCAGGTGCTAGCATGTAGCAGTGCCTTCCCCTCCAGTGCTCTCACCTGCTTTGTCCTCCAGGGCTCCTTCTCTCACAGTTTCTTAAAACATTTAGGCAGAATTTTTAGGATGGAGTGCCCAAATACCAGCTTTACGTCTCCTCTGATATAAACCATAGACAACAGATTCTCTTTATTGCCTTCTCCACCCTTGCCCTTGGCACCTGATGTAGCCTAAACTTGAGGGACTTTATCACGGAGTGTGGCACCGTGTTATTGCTCCCTCCCACCAAAAGGTTGTTAAGCTAGCCCACAAGCAAGGGATTCTCCTGCATCCTTTGCAACTGCTGCGATGGAGGTGCGAAGAGAGAATATCTTGCTCTGTAACAGGACACAGGGCTATGACCTGTGTCTCTTGTGGGCCGTGACCTCCCAGACTAAAAGTACCTATCTAGAAGTAAATGCCACACACGCCAGCATGGCTTCATTGAGCAAACTGGCTCATACCTTTTGTACCAAAGTGTGAAGACATTATTCCAGTGTTCTTTCCTGTGTTGCTGCCCTACGAAATACAGTGGTCTCATTTTCACAGCCTCCTTTTTTTCGTGCTGTCAAAGACAGTGACAGGACTGTCCCTGCGGTTTAGCACCACAGGCAGTGGTGGTGTCTGCGTGGAATTGTAAAGGTTTGTGAATGCAAGGGGTCAGGCTTGTTACAGGAACCTTATGTGTAGATTGGGCCTCTTTAGCAGAACTCTTTAAAAATTACTTTCCTGTGCTCAGAATGAAATGCAAGGTGTGTTGCTCTGAGTGGAGATGTGGAGAAGCTTGTTCTGTGCTCACGTTTGGTTTGATTTATTTATTTTTGAGAGCTGTTGAGTGTGTGCTTATTGATGCACACGCACAAGTGATTATATATCAGTGAGAGCCCATCTGGCTTCAGATTGCTCCTCATTCAGTGTAAAAATGTGAGCAGAACATTGAACCTCTCAGTGTCTTTATAATTCCTCCTCTTTAAAACGAGCATTGCAGAATTTGGTTCTGGATAATTTTTCTTGTTGGATAAAGGTGTTCTAGAAGGAAAGAGCACCTTTTAGATTCTTGTGAGCCCAGCTCTGCCAGGTCAGCTGTTGCTCAGCAGACCAATGCTCTTTGTCAATTATATCAATATGAGGGAGAAAAAGAGCCCTACCTATCTAGTCTGTGGGTAACAGGTGGGGATTGTGACCTGTAGATTAATTAGGATGTTTGTTCTCTCTGTTTACTGACACTTGAACTTAAGTAGGTACATCCTGTAGAAGAGTGTTGCTGAAATTCTGCTTCCTGGTGTTTTAGGAAATAAACACTTCCACACTCAGCTACATCTCTAGAAAGCTGACTGGGTTTGGTTTTTAATTCTGTGTTTTTTTAAAAAATGAGCTTTCATTGAAGGTGAACTTTTATACAAAAATATACCTGCATAGATTTTTCAAAGGTATGCACAGTAGTAGGGAACAGTCCCCACCTTTCTGTAGGATAATCTTAAATAAAAGAAACAGGCATCCCAGACTATAAAATACTACAAGTTCTCTGTAAAGTCTGTTCAACTCTTTTTCTCCCTCTTAAAGAGATACTTTTCTATAATCCTTTTCCATATATACATGGATTTATTTTTCATTATTATTTTTATTAAAAGAATTGTGTTTTAAGAACTGCTCAATCCACGAGGCTTAAACAAATAATTAATGTCTGAATTGTCATCACAATGTAGTTTTTAGGCTGAGAATCCTTCTGGTATTGGGATGCTTGTAGCCTAAAAGCTTTCTGCTATATAAGGAAATGGATTTTATTTAACTTTCTCAACCACAGTCTATGTGCACAAGAGAGAAGCATCCAAATTCAAACTAAGAATAGAAACTTTCTAACTTCATTAAGGAGCTTCTGCCATAGCTCTCTAGCTAGTAGTCAATAGTACAGTCTTTGTGATTACTCATCTCTGCTTTCACAAAAGCTAGAGGTCACGTGTGTTTTCTCAGTCATTTTAATATATTCTTGTTTCAAAATCCATGGTTGCAACTATTTGGATGTTGGCTTTGCTCTATCTTCCCCTTGGTTGTTCCTCCCACTGTTTTGGCTCAGTGAACTTGTGTGGTGAAGGCAACGGCGAGGCTCTTGCCTTAGGATGCTGTCTGTCCCAGGATTCCTGGATATCCAGTCCTTGCCTGTGCATCCCGTGTTTTCCAAAGTGAACAGTAGGTCTAGTTACCGAAGACCAAGCTGCCAGGTAACACAGGCAGCTCAAATTCCCAATCTTCCATGCATTTCCTTTCAGCGCAGTGGGCTGTGCTGGGTCCTATGCCTGGTTGTACCAAAACCAGCTCTTGAGCTCCCTGGTGCAAGCAGTTACACCGAGCGGTGGGATCCAGCCTCCTGAGATCAATTCCTCTGGCACCAAGGGGGTAGCTGGTGGCTCCTGAGCTGTCTCTGAGAAAGGAGGACGCAAGGTTCAATGGGGTGTGAGCAGGCAGGCTGTGTTTGGCCCTCTGGCTTTGGCAGCTGTCTAACTCTGAAGCCAGACAATTTTCTGGGGTAAGAGTGGCCCTTGGCCACCTTCCCTTAGGGCTACATCCACAGAAGGGGTAATACTGCTACGGGGTGGATGCTATGGATCCAGTATTTAACTATTAGCATTTCACTGCTGCTTCAGGGAAATTAAACCAATTTTGCTCCATATTGACCCACACATTATACCTTCCCAGTCTAGGGAGGCGAGGTGTAACTTCACTTTCTCTGCAGCCCATAGTCCCTCCCAGCTGACTGACAAACACCAAGACAGCATGTAAAACGCTTTGGTGGCCCAAAGCACAATACGAATGTGCAGTGCCATGCTGAGTTGTGTGTGAGCTGACCCCTGCCTGTGGGAGCCCACCAAACCTCTTCACGCTTGGTAATGAAGAACAACAGGCTGCTTCACACGTCTGCCGAGATACATTTCGTACGCTTCCAGCGCTGCACATTGATTCTTCTAAGATCTGATTTTACTTTTCACTGTAAATTGTCAGTGAGTCCCTTGGTGTTGGGGGTTTTAAGTCATTTCAAACAGCAGACTAGGACCTACAAATCTGTTGCTCAGGTGAATGTAATGCTTGGGTCCACATGCAGTTCTCTACAGCAGATATTCTGCTATGCATAAAGGATACTTAAAAGCAAAAAAAAAAAAAAAAAAAAGGGACAACTTCTGCTTCCCCTTCTTCCCCAGTAATGTCTGTTTCTGCCTCTCTGTAGGCCACTGGCTGGAGAGATCTGGGGAGGAAGTTGCAGGAAATGAACAAGTAGGATCAAAATGGGGACCCCATGGCGCTGTTGGCTTTGTTCTGGTTTTCGCCTGAGAGAGTGCCCTTCATTGAAGCTGCCACGGGGCCGTTTTGGATGAGTATCGGGATGATGGCTGTGGCATGGCAGAGCGTGTGACCCCCGTGATGATCGCAAGGAGCTGCAGATCCTCCCTGGCCTCTTCCTGCAGTTTCCCCTGGGCTGGCAATGGGGCTGCCATGGCTTTGGGCAGGAAGGAGGAGGCATCTAATCCAGCTCTGCAAACCCTGCCCTGTATTGCTGGCACAGGGTAGCCCAGAAACTCCCCTCACCATTTCTTCTCTCATGCTGCAAAATGCACAGCACTCGAACTGCTGTGGGAAATTAGAAATGCATCAGCTGGATATATTTCCATTAAAGTCTTTTTTTTTTTCCTTTTCTCTTTATTAAAAGTGGCTCATCGTGGTGACATGTATTGAGACTACAGGTGCATGTGCATGTTCTCCCAATAAGTACCATGTCTTCCTCCATGCAGAAAGCACAAAAGTTCCCCATCAGTTGGATCCACACACACCAGACTTGCAGCACCTCAAGTTATAGGGTGTTACCTATAAATAGAAAAGTTTAAATGGAGCCACAAGTGAAGCTTGGCATTGTGGACAGGATGTGTGTAATAGGACTGGAAAGGGGTTCTTGTCATTTTGCTCTGGAGTAGCTCAGCTCCATAACAGTAGTATTGTTGAAGCTCAAGGACAAACAAGGTGATCCATGAGTTTAACCTGCTTTGGCTCACAGGAAGTGCTGATGAAAGTTTGTTTTGCCAGGGGCTCTTGGCACTGTATATGTAATATATACTTATCAGGGAAGTGCAATACTGCAATGACTGTTTTTAAAGCTCAGGTCCCTTTGCTAAAAAGTTAATTTTCCTTGAAACAAAATTAATTCCCATTTATTCAGTTCCCTAAATTTATTAGCAGAGGTGGTAGGAGCTTGCTCATATAGGCAAATCTTGCCAGTTTTACTTGTATAATTATATCAGGATGGTTAGAAACATCACTCCTTGCATAGATGCTTTTATTCCAGTGTAATAGTGACTTTTTGACAGAGCATATAGGTCTTCAAATGACAAAACTAAATTAAGAAACATATTTTTACTCCAGGGGTTATACTGGAATATCTCTACCTAACTTAGCTCTCTGTTTTATGCTGCTATAACTTTTCTGAGTGGCACAGGTAAAGATTCATGTTAATAGTCTCCTTGATAAAATGATACTACTGAGAAGGGCAACATGTAACCAACCACTGGTCTGAAATTTGGGGGGTTCCCTACCTCAGCCACATATTCTTCTCTTGGTTTTGAAGGGATCATCATTTAATCCACCTCTGTGTGTTCATTTAGCCTTTTTTAAAAGCTAGGAAAACCTATTTCTTTCAAGTCTCCCAGGGTGCTGCCAGGTTTGAGTCATTAAACTTCAGATCTGTGAATAGAAGGCACTATTAGCTTTACTCCTTGATTGTATTGTATTATTACTTTTTTTTTTATTACTGTGATGGTTCTTTAAACAACATAATGCTTTATAATCTCTATCCTAAAGAAATCCCATTACGCAGAGAAAGAACCATATGCTGTAGTTACAAGCAGGGTTGTTATTAAAGACCAGGCTGTTGCTAATTTTCTGCTGGTATCCAGGATCTCAGAGGCATCACCTAATCTTGCTGCCTGTGACTGGGAGCAATATGAAGAGTGACTGCAACAGGAAGAACAGTGTCTCTGAGTGGACTCCAATACCATCCCCCATTAAAAGGACACATGGACACACAGGCAGCAGCCCTGGCAGTAATGATGACTGCTTCCCTGTGGATTTCTGTCTTTGAGGAAAGTCATGCATGGTCTGCATCTTGGTGGGTTCTCAGATGTCTAATAAGTGGTGTACTTGGAGGGAATGTTTGCTCTCAGGAGAGGCACTGATAGGGTGGTAGCCTGGCTTTCCTCTTGCTTCATTGTGCAGAGGTCTCCTGGATCACAGCTGGAACGGAGTGTTAATAAAACCAGGTTTTCTCCAACTCTGTGGAGAAAAGTCTTTCATTTCAGTATGAACGTCATTTGGAGAATCTGGAGTCATCTAAGGCTACTTTTAAATTCTCTTTCACTTACACTAGTGTAGCTTCGTAGTCTTCTGTGGAGTCCCTTATCATTTATGCTGATATACAGGAGATATGAATTGGTCCCTATGTGCTTTGCTGGCTGGGAGGCGACAAACGCAATGTTAGTGTTGCCTCTTCCTTCCTATCCCCATTTCCCTGTGGTTATCCTGTTAAGCAATTCAATGTAGCTCATTTTCTTTGACTTTCTTCTCTCACCCATCTTACAGTCTTTGCATTTTCTCCTTTTAATAGTGATGATACTATTGTGAAGGGCCTATTAGAAACACAGAAGTTTGATAGCTGTATCATTTGAACTTATCTGGGCTTCTATTTAATCTCTGCTCGTGGTATGTCATGATGAAGAATAATGCAGGAGAAGATGACGTGTCTCTTATTAAGTAGCATCAATCTCTTCCTTCATTCTTCTCCCTATTGTAGAATGAAACAAGGATAACAAAGTTTAGATCTTGTCTCTTTCGATTGCTTAATTCATTTTAAAGCTGTGCATTTGTAATGTAGCTTTGACAGGTTTTCTCTGGGAGAAACTCTGACCCAGTTCTTGTCCACACAGGCAGAATATTGAATATTCTTATGGATGCGCTTCCTTTACCATGGGATTTTTTTGTTCTTGCAATTCATTTTATTGTCTGTTAAGTTCTTTGTGAGCAAGGTGACATTAACAGGATCACAGTCATCAGGTACAATGGAGAATTGTGAATACGGTGCAATGCAGTTCATTGTAAAGCAGGAGGCAGGTTTCAGAGGTGTTCTGTCTTAAGGTCACATGTTTGTTTCTCAAGTACCTCTAATCACATCGTAGAGGAAAATGGTTTTAGTAGATGAGTTAAAATAATGACTTTTGTTTCTAAGCACATTAGGAGTTATACATCTGCCTTTGGCGTTTTTTTTAATGTGAGACCTACATTTCAGACATCCAAGGTTGCTCCCCGACATTAACAAATCACCAACGTAAGTAATGGCTATGAAACATTTCCAATGAATTGTCATCTTCATATTGCTAATGTTACAAAATAATATAATTTGCCTTCTGGCACTCAAAATAGTTGAGCGAAATTTCAAGGCAAGGCAAGCTGTACTAGTGAGGACAAGCAAATGATGGTGTGAGTCGTGTGTCTGTGCCACTGCCCTGCGTGTCAGCAAAGAATATGCAAAATCCTGTATTGCTGCACTGGGGTTGTATATATGTTGCGGAGGATGAGGAGGGGAAGATAGTGGAGGGAAATGGAGTGAATGGGACCGAACCCCAAGTAAATGCTATTTACTTGGAAAACAAAATACTCTCTGCAGGAGCAGGGTCTGTGAGCCCAGTGCTTAGTCATGCTGTGCTCCCTCTGCTTGTCTGCCTCCATGGGGGTTTGCTTTGGCTTGTTTGGGTTTTTTTCCCTCTCAGTTTTTTGGTCATACATCCTCCTGTTACAGTAATAGTAGTCACTGAAAGACCTTTTTTTTCCTTCACATGTACAGCATATATCTGTGCTCATGGAGTGATCTGTGCCTGTGTTTAAAGAGGAGGCTGCCTTTCTTTCCGATACCTTCTTCCAGAAACAAGGCTAATTATGTTGGGATTTTCATGCTTTTTCTGCGTGCTGGATTGCTGTTAGACTCATTACATTTCAAAGAGGTTTAATACAATCTGTTACAACATCAAGTAATTACTCATCTATTGTTGCATTAAGTAAACTGATCATAATGGTGCTTAAAGAGCATATGTTGATAATGTAGGAGATAGCCAGAAATGCCACTTTACACGGCTTTTCTCACTATTTTTGATGGGTAGCGTGGTTTCTGTCTTCATTTGTAGCCTCCATTGATCACTGCTTATTTTTCCATTAATGTCACTTTTTTGCTGGAAGTTTCTGTAGAATGGTATGCCTATATGATGGTTATTTGCATTGTTTGTCGGTGCCCTCTGTACATGCTACTGCTTGGTTTTCCTACCATCTCTACTTAGTCATGCCGAGGGGTATTTTGAGTTGTTAGGTGGGCTAAGACTATCGCTGAAGAATTCATTTGATGCTTTCCCTGTATACACGTTATGTGGTTGCTGTTGGAAACATTTGAAATAGCTTAGTCTTTATAGTGTATTTCATTGTGTCTATTAGACACAGTCTCTGTTCAGGGAAAAGAAGGATCGAGTAAACTAAATTTGAACTGTTTGGGGTTCAGAAAGCAGAACAAAATGTCTCCAAAATTACAACACACTTTTTTCTCCCCCTGCTGCTGTGCAGAAAAGCGTTAAATGGCTCTTCAGCCCTGTGCAATGGATGCTTGCTTCTTTAATCCCAAACATGGGCTTTTCTATTTGGTGTCTGTCTTGAACCAGACACTAACCAGATGTGGACTATCACTGTTTCAGCAGGCTGTAAAACAAAAGGAAAGAAAAAGAATTCCGTGGAAGTGGGAAAGTTTTGCTGGTCATATTAAATTCACTATCAACAAACGCTTAATGATACCATACTTTAGCTCTGGATATAACTTCCTCTCCAGTCAGTCTGGATGAGCTTGAAAAAAACGTGCTGTAGGGGTGATTTTGCTCCCCTGTTGCAGCTGTTTTCACTGAAACATAGAAAACTGCAATGACTGGTCCAAACTCAGTGTTGGGAACAGAGCACAACATGGTTTGACTTTACAAATATTAGAGTTTCTAAAGGACAGTTTTCCTAAACTGAGGATGTTTCTTGTGTTGTTGATGCACTTGTTGCCATTTTGCTTGCTTTATCTAAGATCCAGATTTTTAACACTGTATTAAGCATAAAGTAAGGTTGGGGTTAAAACCTGATCGTGCTGTCACAAATGAGATATTTGTCACTGGCTTTTGAAAGAGGCTGAAATTTCACTGTTGAATTCTGTATATGCTTTAATGCTGTTCAAAGCAGGTTGAAGATAATTTATTGTTCAAAGAAACTGTGTGGCCTATCTCACAAGTTTTACTTTTCACAGTGGTGATCCTAACCAGGCCTGTGATCTCAGTCCTGACACTGTGCAGGAGGAAACCTAGTAGTACAGTTCTTGGCAATCCGCAAAGTAATTTGGCTTATTTGTTTAACACTGCAGTCAGCATGTTTGTAGAATTACTAGATTTTTTCCCCCCCTATTTATTTTCTTTGTTTTTATTGTCTTGTTGATGGGTTTTGGGCTGAGTGTGTAGGTTTGCCGGATTATTTCCTCTGCTGTTTACACCCACCTGTTACATAAATCCTTGGCATTAAGCTATTTTTCTCAGTTGTGGAGTTGTGTTGGTTTGGACTCTGCTAGCAGCAAGTGTCATGGCAGTAATGGGACTTTTTCCACATCTATCACCATCCATCCAAGGGCATCTCAGTCTCCAAGATATTGAGAGACTGGGGTTCACAGCCACGGTGTTCACCACTGCTGATCCATATGTTTCTAAGGCTGTTGAAGCAAAATAAAATCATTAAATGTTTGTTAATTTGATTATTTATTTAAGTAAGACTTAAGGTTAAAGCTCAGATTGGAAGTCTATAAAACAGGGAGAAATGCATGGACCCATGTCCTGCAGTATCTCTAAGGCTTTTTTTTTTAGTCTAAATATTCTGTGGTGCTGCAGTAAACCTTTGAGTGGCGTGTTTGCAAATAGACAGCAGAAGTGATTCTGGATTGAAGTTCTTTAAACCTCTGCCCTATGGCTTGGCATGCAATATCAAGCAATTCTTTTGTTTTGATGGCTTGGATTGTAATTTCCTTTTTTCCCCTATTCCTGTTATTAATAATAACATTCACTACTGGCCTCAGCCAGTATCCTGTAATAGACAGGAACTATCCTACATCTCCTACATTAGAGAGGTGTAAGGGGATGGGGAGAGGCAGGACACTTGGGGCCAAGTTTCTGTTTGATCATCAGTGGCACCTTGGTGGAAGCAGTCAGTCCACGGCAGCTTTACTTACAGTTTGGACTGATGGTCATCTGGAAATAAAGGACAGGAGAGATTCTGGAAGAAAGCTTCAATGCCTGTTCTGCCATCTTGGTTGGTTTTGTCTGCATGTAAATCATGTCATACGCATGATTAAATAACTTGATTAACTTATTTAAAGGTCTACAAACAAGCCCAGAGCCAGAAACCTAGCCCTGCTGAACATGCAGAGGTCCCTGAGGACAGCAGTGGAGTAATAAGATGGAGACAGTGAAGATCCCAGATTTGGCATGAGACTGCTGTGTATTCTGACCTGAAGCTACCCTCTGGTGTCTGGGCTACAGCTGGTGCTTGAGGATGCTTAAATGAGAATTGCTCTTAATGTGATGGAGAAGTAGGAAAGGTCTGTACCTAAGGTGGGGAACAACACAAGGTTTTTGATTTGTGCAACATATTTAAATTAGTTCTGACGTGGCTGTTGGGAGGATCTGAAATGCTCAGGCTTGTAACAGTGTTCATTCTGAGCAAAGAGATATGGCGCATCCCAGAGACGTTTGTTAACTGTTTTGTGACCCAATTAGCTCAAACATGTAGGTAACGGGGAGGGTGTTAGTTATCCTTCAATAAGAGGGTAATCAAGAGCACAGTCAACATCTTGTCTTCAGATGTTTTTGCTGGTGTTACCAGCTTCCTGACTGCCAGAGGGCTGGGGCTGGGCATGTCCTGGGATTTTGCAGAGGATCAAAACTCCTCCTTCAGTCTTGCAAGTCAGACAGTGCACCAACCAAAAGCACTTTCATTCCTGGTACTGAGGTAGCAGAGGTCAGGACAAGGTCACTTAAGGTTGTGTCTGTCGTTTCAGTGCCAAAGACTTTTGGAATTGCTGCAGTGACAATATGATGAATGCTTCTATCACAGGGTGGTGGCAAGCGATTTACAGTGTTTATCCGGTGTCTGGAGATGGATTTGGCAGGGCTAATCTTTCCAGATCTAAGAAGTATTTCAGAAACGTAGCCAGAACTGGGGCCAGAACTAGGACCAGAATAGATCCCCCAGTTCAGTTCTGGTTGTACCATTTCCAAAAGGTTTAGACATGTCTGAACAGTGCTATTGTTGGAGAGCAGAGCCCTCAAGTACAGGTAGAACATCCACAGTCCCACTCTCCAGCCACCATACTTTCTCTCAAAGAACCAATATTTATTTTGTTTGTAGATTTGATTCCACTTGAAAAGGGTACAATACAGTGTTCCTCAAGATAGGTTTATTTGGGCTGACACACCTACCAGTCAGGCTGCATGGATGTTGGCCATTAGCTCTGTGCGAAAGCAGATCTGAAGCCCACTGTGTTTATATGTTCAGCAAAATTATATCTGATGACATCATCTGCTGTTTCATCTGAACAGGCTTCTACCCATGCATTATAAATGTTTTGAAGAAGTGGTTACAATGGGGAAGCCTGGGATGGACTGAAGCAGGCAGTGGTTACCAATCAATTGAACATCCGTACCATTGCCCTCCTGAGTCACCTCCTCTGCTGGTTTGACCTGTGAGAGACCTGGGCTGACTCCTTTGTCAGAAGATACATGGTAAAAAAAAAGTGTTTGTCCACAACTGGCATTATACTGTATTTTCAGACAGCCTAGGGCATACCTATGTGCTTTGTCATGAGCTTTTGGCGTGAAGTTCTAAGGCAAGAATGTCGCCGAGCACTACACTCACTCAACCTTGTTTTCCTTTGCTATTTCAGCTGACCAAAGGCTTCTTCCCTTCCTGCCTGTGTTGTGTGCTCAATACAGATCAGATATCCACCAACAGGGACGATCCCTGAGTGTAAGAAGATGAGAGAAAGCATAACTGATAGAGAGATATTATTGTTCTTCTGTGTATGTACCGTAATAACCACTGCTTGAATTTTCATGATGCACTGCCCTTGTGTATAATTGCCCTTGACTAATTGGCTGTGACAGGCAAGATGAAATCTGGGAAGACACTATAGTTTTAAAATAAATGTACTTATCTTGAAATTGGACGTAACTGGATGATATGGATCTCAGTTATTCTTGTACTATAGAGAACTTTGTGAGGTTTTTTTTTAAAATGGAGTTGACATTTCTTTTTTTCAGTTTATCTTCTGGTCTTTGAAACTGAAGGATTTAACTATTACACATTTTAAGTAAATCACTGATGATCAAAAACGAATATAGTTTTTATTTAAATTTATATAAATGAAAAATGAGTGCTAAGCTGTTTGTTCAGACCCGCACCTAATGAAATTGTTCAAAAGGCTAAATATCATGAGACTCAAGTTACGATAAAATGAGAATGAGAGAAGGAGGGGAATTTAGAAATGCCCTAGATATTGTTTAATTCAAAGCCACGCTGAAATAAAGCAAGCCTTTCCAGACTGCACAGGGAATTTGGTCTGACCTATATGTAGGTAACATAAATTATACTAAAATCATTTCTTATACTGAAAAATGAACCCATCATGTTATAAAATCATCTAATGCTTTAACGTTACATTATTTCATGTGCAAATTAACACCGTCTAATTAATATCCATTTACAAATAAAAAGAATGATCTTGAGTTCAAGTAAATTTTAATTATTTAGTCTTGAGAACGTATTATGCAGAAATTGGTAAGGAGCACACACGGTTTGAAAAGAGACTATAATTCCTGCCTCTGCTTTTGTTTTGCTGTGTTTTGTTTTGAAAGGGTAAGCATGTTTGATGAGTTCAGACATCAGAACAAAAGGCTTTCTGCTAATCTTTAGTTAGGAGAAATCACCAGTCTTGGTTTTGATTCTGTTTTTAATAAACACAAATGGTGATGACAGCTTTGTTTGGTTTTTAAGATTGCCAGTCTGTTTCAGATGCTTTTCCTGCTTGGGCTGAAGGCAGAGGACCATTGCTGGGGTGGGCTTCGAGACACCCTCCAGGGCCAGAGAGGTCTGGAACACCCAGTTTCAAGTCGTGCCTGCAGCATGGTGAACTGGGGAGGGGGAGCTCCTGCAGTCCATTCAAGGAACAGCCTACCTAACTGTGGACATGCCAGCAATATGCTGTGCTGTGAAATAGTCTCTTGCCTGCTTGCTGGCTTTTCTTTCTTTCTTTTTTTTCTTCTTTCCTTCTCAGAGGGATTGCATCATCTGCCTGTATTTCACAGCTTGGGCAGCAGGGGAAAGGAATGGAATAAATCAACATGTTGCTTTTGTCAAGTAAACCTCTGTGATGTGGCCTGGTCAGAAGAAATTTATATTCTTTCTATCTAAGCCGTCTTTAAAGAATGTTTCACCCTCTTTTTCCTTTCAAGGATTTTTTTTAAGGCTTTCCAAATCGCTTTATCAGAACGTGTGATAAGTTAAAAGGCTGTGTTTTCAACAGTTTGCAAGACTGCAAAACCCTTTTCTCAGAACTAAGAGTGCGTAACAGCTAAAAAGAAGTAATTTGGAAATTTCCTTGCTGTAAAGTTGTGGTGGGACAGATACCCATTTCCTCCACGAGACGTAAACATCCAGCACCCTTCCACTGATTTCCGTGGAGTTACTGTGGACTTGCAGAGGGAAGGGAGGACCCGTCTCAGTGCCACCCAAAGCTAGAGGAAGTAAGATGGGTATAAGGAAATGATCATCTATTAGTGGGGGCAATGGCAACTGCATCAGAAAAAAAGGTGGGGCTATGATGTCAGGTTTTAGCACACAAAAATATTTTCAGTTTTTCAGATGTTTTAAAGTGTGGAACAATGGCTACAATCGCAATTTCAGTTGTTGCCAAGGATTACCTCGTTCCACTTGTTTGTTATTGCTGGTTTTCATGTTTTCCTGTATTTCTTTAAATTTTTGTTTGTTTGTTTTTCTTCGAAGGGAAAAAAAGTCCCATAAAAAGGAAAGCTCTGCTTGGTTTCCAGGATCATTCTGAGTGTTGTTTTAGTATGTGCTCTATACTAAATACAGTTAGATCGTTTTTATCACTTTATATTGAAATATCTCATTGGCTTTCAGGATGACATGGTTTGGGGGTTTGGGGGGGAGGGGGGGGAGGTCCCCTTAGGCAGATTGATATATATTAGCTGAAGATCCTGAATCAAAAACACAAAAAAACTTCTCTCAATCCTTTAAGCTTGAAAATACATCCTTATATTTGAGGATGCATACGTATAGATTTGTTTAATCTCTGAGTTTCTTCTGGGTGAAGCAATGCATTGTATGGTCCTTAAAAGAACTTTATTTTAGAATAAATTTGCTCTGCTGTTTTTACCTTCCACCATGCCATGGCTGAAGCTCAGTGGAGGCTGGGGGCGGCTGGTATAGAAAGCTATAGGTATGATGAAGAGGATAGAAGCCACCATTTTCTGACAAATAGTTCCTTGTTGTTGCTCCTAAAGGCCTGGTGTGTCTGTCTGCTGGGCTACTGGGCTTTAATAGAAAGAGACTGACTGTGCAAATAAACAGCATCTTTTTTCTTTTTTTTTTTTTTTCATTATAGCCCAGGAGCACTGGAAGGGTGGTAAAAATGGAAGTACCCTCACAAAAGAAAAGAAAGGGGACTAAAAGTAGCATCTATGGGGGAACAGCTTTCTTTGAATAGTTGTAGGTGTTGAGGGCATCAGTTCTGAGGTATTTATATCCATCTTCAGGTACGCCTAGGTTTGATAAACTGTTGTCCTCTGCAGGCCAGGACCTGGACATGTCTGTTTTGGTTTTGATTTATTTTTACTAAGGAAATTGCAATGCATTGTGCTTGGAATTTCACGTTTGAAGTGTTTCTCAAGAACACATTTCCACTTCGGGGTATTTATACGACATTTAAAAGCCTTTACCTGTGTTACAAAAAATGTTTTAGAAGATTACAACAAATGGCTTAACACAATGAATTTACTTTGTCATTTTTATGGAGTTATTAATTTTGCTTTTTCACTTCTCAGTCTGCTAATCAAAAGTCGATATTTTGTTCTTTTACTGGTAAGTAATTTCATGTTCCTTGTTTGGGACACAAATTCTGTGCCTTGAAAGTTAAATTTTCTTTTTTTTTTTTTTTTAAAGAACTAATATTTTACTCAAGCTTATTGCAAACTGTGTTCCAGGAGCCAATTTAACTTGTCAGTGTTATTTTAGATGTAGATTTTGACAAATATCTACAATGCAAATTAAAATAATTCATGTAAGCAAGATATTTTCTCAAGAATTTGTCTTTCGACACCAGAAATACAGGAAAAGAGTGCTAGGGGCTTTACTGTGTTGGAAGGAGAACATTTAAGTGCCAGTGAAGTATAAGATATCTTTATATAAAATAAACACACTAGAAGAAAACTTTCAGCAGTATCCATTGCATTTGGTTCACTTTGCTGAGAAAGGAAGTGTTTACTTGAGAAAGCATCTGGATTTTATTGGTTTTTAATTCATTGTGGACAGCCTGATGGAGTCTGGAACCACTTAGAATGTCACAACCTTTCATTGTCACATGCAATGTGGAAATGAAATAAAAAGCAATCCAAATCTCAGACTATGTAGCCCAAGTTGTTAAGTTTGCTGTGGTCTTACTTCTATAAGACAGCCCTCTTGAATAAATACAAATATGTAGTGACAGTCCTTAAAATGCTTCTTTGTTCATCTGCCTCAGCGAGCCTCAGTCAGGTTTCTCAGAACTAGGGAAACATGAGCAAACCTGGGTAAAAGAACAAATGAGCAGACTCCAGTGTGGCCAATGTTCCTTTTCTCATGAAGGCAAATGAGAAGAGTAGTGCAGGGTTCACTCTTTTCACTCTTTTCTCCCATGTGGTTCTGGTCACTTCTGTCCACTAAACTAAGTGACACCCCAGGAAAGTTAACTCATCTGCAAGATCAGCCCAATTTTGCAGGCAGATGTCTGAATTATTTAAATTAAACTGTAGAATCATGCCTGTTTTTTTTTTGTTGTTTTTTTTTTTTGTTTGGAATTCCACAAAACAAACCTTCCTATTTCCAGTGACTCATTTATGAGAAGATGAGATTAATGTAGACAAGCTGATCTTGAGTGAGCTGCAGCCAATAATTTATTTTTTTAAAAAAATTTCTAATTTACAGTTTTAAAGGTAACCTGCCCACCTACATGAGTATGGTGAACAGATGATACATTTCAAGAGCAGATACTTTCATTCTCACTCCTCCTCTGAAGCCTATGAAGTTACATCAGAAAATAATTTGGACAAGTACATCTGAGCAGTCCTTTTGTTTAATAAATGTCTGCAAAAGAATTTGGTATTCCCTTTCTCCTCATGTTCCCATCCTTTCTTCTCTTTGTTTGTGTTTTAAATAACACTTCTTTGTATCAATCTGTTGCTAGAACTGGTGTTCTCATCTTCAGTAACACTTTCTGATGGCAAACCCTCTGCAGCATTAATGCACAAAAATCTTTGTTGTGAAACAGCTATGTTGGATGTTTGTGTGTATATAGCAACCCTGATGGCCCTAAGCCACAAAAGCATAAAAAATCAAAAGCTGATGTACATGCAGCATTGCTGACACAAAACCAAAGACAAGGAAAAATCTGGAAAATGAAGGCAGTGCATACCTTCCACCCACATGTCCATCCCTTACCGTTACTGCAAACTCTGTACACTTAATTAGTGGAGAGAAAGCTTGCCCTTCTGCACTCTCTTCACTAGCTCCTTCTCTTTCCCCACAGGAAACGCAGGCAGTGGCGGATATGTGCTTTGCCACTCAGTTGTAGCAGAAAAGAATGGTGTGCAGGAGCCATAGGTAATTGGAATGGGGGGAGGGTGATGCTACTGTGGAGCAGAACTGAGACTAGGATTCATGGTCTGTGATTCATGATGCTTGTGTTCATAGGAAAATACCCTCTTGTAGGTGGAGGATTAGCAAGTGTGTATTGTTTAGGTGGTTGTGTTAGCAATGCTGAAGGCACCGTGATTGTTGTTTCACAGCGCATGATAATTTCCTGGGTTTATTGGAAGGCAAGTCAGCGAGGAGGGTTCCATTGGGCAAAGATTTTCCACTAGCGAGAGCTGAGGTGGGAGGAGAGCTTCATCTCCCTAGTTAGCACAGGCTCTTGGAGTGATGCATTGCTAAATGGCACACGATGCAATGCTAGATGGCATGGTCAGTTCCCTCCTTCCCACCTGGTCTCTGCTAAGGTTGTGCAGGATCAGTCCTGGGTCAAGTTAGGGAGTGGGGGTAAAGTAGAGTTACTAACAAAAATGCAGCTTGCCATGAATCTTCTTTTACTAGAAAATAAAACTGGACCCCCAAAAAGAACATATGTCAATTATGACTAAAAACTGTCTGTAATTCCAGCTGTTTTTAGAAGCGCTTGTTAGAAGTCTGCTCTGTCAGAATCTATGAGATTTCTGTCTTTCTATGAGGTTCTTCCTGGAGCAGGATGGGAGACAGACTGTAATTTTTCTTTTACTTTTTATTGTTGGGGCAGGAGAGGCTAATGACAAACGAAGTGTGGGTTTCCAAAGGAAGATCAGCATCTAGAGACCAAATGGGACAGCCTCATATGAAAAAATATGAATATACAATAACAAAGGGAGTTGCTAAATTCAGCAGGCTAGTGATACCTTAATATAAAATACATGTGCTGAAATCGTGTGTGGAAAGCATATGTATTTTGGATGCTGTGTGATGCATGGAAAGTGGGTATGTGAAAGCTTCTTATAATATTATGGCTCCAGGTCCTAAGTCAGTGTGGCTGTCAGGCACTAGTCCACCTTTCAGTGCGTGTGTTATTACTGTTGACTTAATGAGCCCTTCTATGTGTATAGGGTGAACACGACCTTGGCTGCACTGTGGGGTCTTAGTCCAGTTCATTGTACAAAGTGCATGTCATGCTTACCCATGGCTAAAATACAGTAACGTCCTATCAAAAATGGGTGATTCATAGCTGATGAAGGCCAAAAGACTTCTGTGCTTGTCTACTTTGCCTTCCAGCAGAGGAGACTAGACCAGTACTATTCAATATATTCATCAATGATTTGGATGAGGGAATAGAGTGCACTATCAGCAAGTTTGCTGATGACACAAAACTGGGAGGAGTGGCTGACACACCAGAAGGCCGTGCTGCCATTCAGCGAGACCTAGACAGGCTGGAGAGTTGGGCGGGGAGAAATTTAATGAAATACAACAAGGACAAGTGTAGAGTCTTGCATCTGGGTGAGAACAACTGCAGGTACCAGTATAAGTTGGGAACTGACCTGTTGGAGAGCAGCGTAGGGAAAAGGGACCTGGGGGTCCCAGTGGACAGCAGGATGACCATGAGCCAGCACTGTGCCCTTGTGCCCAAGAAGGCCATTGTCATCCTGGGGTGTATTAGAAGGGGGTTGGTTAGTAGGTCAGAGAGGTTCTCCTCCCCCTCTACTCTGCCCTGGTGAGACCCCATCTGGAATATTGTGTCCAGTTCTGGGCCCCTCAGTTCAAGAAGGACAAGGAACTGATGGAGACAGTCCAGTGTAGAGCCACAAAGATGATGAAGGGAGTGGAGCATCTCCCGTATGAAGAAAGGCTGAGGATGCTGGATCTCTTTAGCTTTGAGAAGAGGAGACTGAGGGGTGACCTCATTAATGTTTATAAACATGTAAAGGGTGAGTGTCAGGAGGATGGAACCAGGCTCTTCTCAGTGACATCCAATGGTAAGACAAGGGTCAATGGGTTCAAGCTGGAACATAGGAGGTTCCACTTAAGTATAAGGAAAAACTTCTTCACAGTGAGGGTAACAGAACACTGGAACAGGCTGCCCAGAGAGGTTGTGGATGGAGTCTCCTTCTCTGGAGACATTCAAAACCCGCCTGAACGCGTTCCTGTGTGACCTGCTCTGGGTGTTCCTGCTCTGGCAGGGGGATTGGACTAGATGATCTTTCAAGGTCCCTTCCAATCCCTGATATTCTGTGACTGAACCACGTTTTCAAACCATGGTACAGCTTTTAAACTCTAAAGCTGTAGCAAAAGTGTACAGTGCAAGTGAAAGGTTTTGGTGTTGTCTATGGAGGAAGGGCTGAGCAACGTGGCTGTGTATGTGATGTCTGCAGAATTGCGTGCAGCTGCAGATCATTGGCATTGTATTTCTGTGTATTTTCTTATGAAAAAGCAGTTCCTGCACAGTGAGCAATTGGCCTTTTTAATTGTAAACTCCTGTTTACTGTTGCCGTGGGTGTTTTTCCTATTTGAACCACAGTGTAATGGCTGAGGAATCTCTCTCGCGCAGGTTACGATCTGCTTTCTTTCTATTGAATTAAAGAGTCTTGAGTCCGGCTGTTGCCCTCTGGTACGACACTACTGCAGCCTCTGTCAGTGAGCTCTGCTCACCCATGTGACGGTCTGGTGATCTCAGGGCTGATTTGTATTTTGCTCCATCAGTGGGAAAAAGTAACCACACATTTAACTGTCTTGATGAATAATACGCTCCTTTCTCACAGAATTCTTTTGTTTGTAAGGTTTTTATCTGAATTTTAACATGTATTGGGGAAGTAACTCAGTACACAAACAGAATAATATTTTGTGAGCAAGGCTTGTCATTGGCTTTGTTCTGAACAATTTTGCTGGGAAAATATCTTCTTTTATGAGGGTATGAAAGCAATTAGCATGCTGCCCCTATGGTAGCCTAACTCATCGGCAGAATTATTAACTACATCTCACCAGTAATTTTCATACTAGGTAGTAAATAAGTATGAAATAGACTTGATTATGGTAATGGGCAAGCACTAAAAGAAGTTCAGTGTCATCCCACTCTTCTAATTTCTTAAATGACATGGCTCCTTGGTATTTAAGTTTTGTGTCCTCTTTAAAAGAAATGACCTTTCCTTCCTGAAGTGGAGACTCGGTGTTTGGAACAGAAGCAATGAAAACCATTCTGGAAAATTAAGAGAAAAGGTAGGAAGTGAATTTAATATGATCTTCACTGAACTGAAAGTGAGAGAGAGTTTTCGGACTCCTCCATGCATCCCTGTTCCCATAGTGATGGCATGATACCAACTGATGTTGTATTTGACTAGCCCAACCCTGGGTTAGGTGTTGGCTATGCTTTCTGTTGCAGGGATGCTTTGCTGAAGGACTGGGGTCTATTGATATTTGTGGATGTGGATAGGAAGGTCCTACCCAAATACAGGAGCAACACAGAGGCACTTGTTTATAAATGTAAGTCTCAAGTAATGCAAATTGTCATCTCAAGTCACCTGGGCATCCTGAAGGTGGGAAGCAGAAGGGGTAGGGAAGATATATAAAAATTTGTTGAGGGGATTTGTTTGCTTCCCCCATCTTCAAACGAGGACAGTGGTTCACTCCTTGTTTCGTAGAATGTTGTACTGGTTTTCCCTGGGACAGAGGGGTTTTTTTCGTAGTTTGTGAGTATCTGTATTTTGGATACTGCAGCAGTAATAATGCTGCATTGCTCTATGCTGGCTAAAACTCTCAGTGACAAATACTGGGCTACCAGAGCTGCAGCACTTGCTTGTCCCCATGTGAGCTCTTCAGTACCCACTGAGCACTCCCGCAACAGTCAGTGGGAGCAGAGGCGACAGTATTTGGATAGAATTTCCCTGAGCAGGCTGTCTCAGAGTTCAGCTGCCTCTGCAGGATCTGCTGTCACATGTATGGGATGTAGTGTGGAAACCCTCTCCTCTCCTTAAAGACACCCATCCGCAGGCAGTGATCTACAGAAACTTGATCTTCTTCAGATTGACATAATAACATGGTAGTGGTGGTTTTTTTTAGACAAAGGGAGAAAATAAGTTCCTTCTAATTTTTTCATTCTTTTGTAGTCTGATCCACACACGTTGAAGGCACTGATTTCATAAAACTCCAGAAAATCCTCCCTAAATATGTTTTTTTTAATTTTCCGTTGGAGCACACATGTAAAAAAAACCCTGTCCTAAAGCCTCTTTTGGGGGTAGACAAAGCTCACGTAGCTTTCAAAGGAAGCAGCAGAAAATCCAATCAATTGATGAGACTTATTTTTGTCATTCTTCTTCGTAGTTATAATTCTGAATTTTAGTAAAGATCTTTGTTTCAAAAAGTATTCACCTTGAACTGCCCTGATTGGGAATGCAGGTTAAACTCGCCTCTGAATGTCATGCGTTGGGGTGTGAGGGCCATCACAAACCACTTTATGTTCAGTCTTATTGGCTGTCTTCAGGAGCTTGGTTTGGAGTTTTTATTAAGTTGGAGAAAATTACTGTCCTTAATGCTCCTGCCTTTCCAAATCCTCAGCAAAAGATCATAATATGCTTAAAAATGTTTCTGCGCATTCAATCACTGCAAATTCAATAAATGTATTGGACCATTCACTATTTGAATTTCTTCATGTTTAACTGCAAGTCTAAAACTCAAAACTTAAAGTTCAGTGTTGTCCTTTTTTTTTTTTTTTTTCCTCTGTAGAATGGCCTTATGAGATAGTGAGTCACCCTAAATAAAAACTCTCACTTTTATTGAGCTGTTTGGAAAATGCAGCAGTGCATTACCTGAAATACTTACTTGTCTCAAGAAAAAAAAAATAAAAAACAAACCATCCTCCCTGAACTAGCTATTCCACTGAGCCAGACAATAATAAGCAAAAGAAAAGAGTTGCCCATGAAAGGAGACTCACAGGGTGGAAGAGCTAGCTGAGATGAAAAAAGGATGTGCTGGCTCCTTGCATGCTGCTGATGGCTCAGGGAGGGGGCTAGAACAGGCTGGCGCCCCAGGGACCTGGGAGATGGCACTCCACTGGCTCCATCCGTCATGTACCGGGAAGCAGGAAAATGATGAGTACTGGGGTTCACAGCCCTGTTACCCCATAGCCTTCACAATCCTCTCAGCATAGATGTGGATTCATCATTTGTCAGTATAATAGGGTACACTGCTAGGACTACAATTCAAGTGTTGCCATTCAAGGGGAAATAACATTAAAGTGTGCAGAAAATAGTCAGGTCACTTGCAATTTAATTTGTTACAGAAAGGGAGAAGGAAGTCCTGAAGTTTCCAGACTGGAAGGGGTCTTTTTGTTATGGACAAGCTCAGACTTCTGAAGCTGTTGTGGTTTTTTTCATTCCCTGATGCAATATTTGCCACTGGAGTTTAATTTTGATACTTTTTGGACCACTGAACTGAATGAAACCTGTATAAACTCTGTATATTGAAAGTATGGGAATCCAGAATCAATCATTTAGGATTCAGAGCTTATGTAAAGGGATTTGGGGTTTTGTTTTGCTTTTTTTAATATCATACCTGTAAAGAGATAGGAGCATGTACTGTACTGCCAGTTTTCTGTCATTGTGGAAGTTGCTGAAGCTCCCCATCATCATCAAATATGATTATCTCCAGTGCTAGAAGCTTAGTCCTGACATTATCCTCACAAGGTTAAGAAGCACCACTAGCCTGGTTGTAAAAAGTGTCAAAAGAGACATTAAATCATACTGCAAGTCTCTTGCAGAGCCATGAGCTGGATCTGGTTTGAGGCCTTAGGTGTCAAACCTGTCTTCTCCTCAGTGTTCTGCCTTCTAAACCACTTTCACCTGAATTGCTTCTGGAAAACTTAAACACTTGCCACTTCTAACATGTTCTCTCCACCTGATGAAGTTGGTGACATCACCTAATGATGATACAGAGGAAATGAAAGTACTAACCAAATAAATACACGTGGGAATAAACCTGGCAGATGTTCTCCCTCCCCCAGGCTTTGAGCTGGCAATCAGAAGGTGGTCATGTGTATGTTCTGCTCCTGTCTGCACCTTATCTGGGCTGCAGAGCTCCTAGAAGTTTGCAATGTAAGATTGTCCTTGTTACTGTCCACGCCTGTGTTGCCAGAGTATAGGAAGCTATTACTATGGGCTTTGTTTCACCATTGAGTTACTATGTGCTGATGGGCACAAGATAACCCTTTGTGCCTTTAAAAATATATTACCTTTCTCTAAACTTCTGCTGTTTGCCTTGTTAGCCTGTGTGATTGGTAACCCTAGGTCAGCCAGTGGGTAATATCTTTCCCTAACACTGTAATGGTACCATGTGTGTGAGCCCTAATAAGACTTCAGGGAACCTAAAGAACCTTTCACATGTCTCACTGGGAATACCAACTCTGACCGTGCTTGTCTGCTACAGGCTGAACTGGAATGTACATCCTCAAATTCATTTTACTGCAACAAAAATATGCAGAGGAACTGAAAATATAGAACACAGTCTCCCCACAGCTCTTTATTAAACACAGGGGTCTCAAGTGATTTGTTTTAATTTGTTTAATAGTTTTGAGATAATTCTGAGATCTTCTATGAATTGCACATGCAAATACCTTAGGGATTCTCTGCAGAAGTTGCTTTTGAATGGTGTTGGTTTAGTAATGTGTGGAGGTTTAACCACCTTCTAGTTTGAGACTATTGCTTAAACTTTCTCACTCTTTTCAGAGCAGTGATTACAAAGACTTAAGAAAAGACAGTGCTGGCTTAGCTGGGACCTAACATTTAGTTGCAGAGTTTAATTTAGAACCTTAGTTTACAAAACTGATCTTGTGAAACAACCTATTTTCAAGTCTTCAGGGAATGGGGAGGGCCCGGAAATCAAGTTTAAAAACTTACAAATACTCCCTTTAATCTTGGTAAGACCACCATAGGAGCCCTGTGCTGATGCCTTGTAGCCAGAGAGTAAAATGAGCCATCAACAGAAGGTCAAATTGTCTAGAGCATCTCTGGAAGAAAGCTTGCAGAAACTCTGCTATGTGAAATATCCCAGAGGCCAGGCTGGGCTGGGTGGTAGAACTGAACAAAAGTCACTAAATCCACAAGGAAGGCTTCTTGTCTGTGCTTTTTTGCATCTCTTTGGTGCACACCATATTGTTTTCTAGGTTTTGTATAAAAACTAGCTGCCATTTGGCTAGGGATGTCAGCTTCAATTATTCACCGCTTGGTGTAAAATAATAGTGTTTTCTGAGTTTTGGGGATATTTTTGGTAGAGTTTCATTCACTTTATATCACAATATCTGGGCCTTATGCTCTGGACAACTTTGTACACAAAGTTTAACATGATTTTAAAACTTGACTGATTAGGTTTAGGCTGCAACTTAAGTACTATTACCATGACTTTAAAACAATAAAATATTCTAAGAGGATTTTTTCTGTGTTTATGGTCAAAAGGACAAAAGAAGAATGCGTAAGCATATAGAAACCACTGTTAGCTGCCTTAAGTGAAGAAGCTGAATAACTAATGATTTTTTAGAGTAGTTATTTCATTCTGAGATGCTGTACTCAGTGTAAAAGTTTCAGATGGACACATGTGGAAAGCTGAAATAGCCCTTGCCTTGTTCAGCTATTTCATATACCTCCATTTTAATATCAGACAACTACAGCAGAATGTGATTGGATGCTACTTCTGTTTTACTCTTTTGAATACTTGGGTCTGTAAATGCTACTCTCTTTATTGCAGACAAGTAGCTTCTAGCATTCTTTAATTCTGTTCTGCCCTGAACTGAGAATGGGAGGCAGGACCTGCCAGAATCATCAGATCAGGGTTTGAGTGGCCGAGGGAGGTGAAAAGATGGGTGAGCACAGGGAATACAGGGGCAGAGACGAGTATCTCTCTAACAATGACAGTGAAACCACATGAATTTTTTTCACATTAAAAGGACCTAGAGACAAGTGATTTGAGGAAGAAATTCTGCTGCTGCAGTAGTAGGAATGATGCTAGAAACAGCACTTAGCATGACCTTGATAGAAGTGAGCACATCTTTGAAATCCACTGATGGTGTGTGCTCATCGTTCCCATTGGCCAAACCACGACCGCCTCCCCGGCACAAACCAGGCACTTGCTGCGTGAGTTGAGATAAATGATTAAGCATTTTGGAGCTCTGGTTCTCTGGGTGTAACACCCGCCTTTGGGAAGTGCTGGGAGAGTCTTGCCTGGAGAGAACAGTGCAAGGGACAGTGAAGTGCCTGCATTTGATGTAAACAATTGGCGAACGATGAAGACGGAGCCCTTTCACTGCTCTGCTCTGCACCAGCTCCAGGGCAGGGCAAAAACCCTCCCGATTTAGGTCTCTGCCTCCTTGCCCCCATTCTTTAAATAGAAAGCTTTCCCAATGGTGATAATCAGTGGGCTTTTTAACATGGTGGCTACAGAATCAAGCTCATTTCTTAAAATTGCTGTTAATGAATGAAGTGGATTATTCAGCAATCCAGTCCACATGGAACCTGATTAAACAGCAAATAATCCCTGAATATCTGTTAGGTTGGATCTGTTGGTTCCTTGCCTATATCTAGACCAACAGCTAATGCATAAAAATGAATTTGACCTGATTTACGCTTCATAATTCTGTAGTGACTCACTAATTAAATTTCACAATTCCAAGTGCACCCCCTGGCTACTCATAAATATCTCAAAGGGTTTAAAAAAAAAAAGTAGGTGTTAGTCTTTTAGGAAGATAATGTCAGTCTATCTTCTAGAATCTTTATTTGCTAAATGCTGGAACTATGGTGTCTGTTTCCAAATACTTGGAAAATACTTCTACAAATAGTGAATGAGTCATGTTTTTCATCTTTCATCTCTAGGTAACTCCTGCTGATACAGTGCTTCATCTCCCTCTGTCCCTAAAATATGCTTGCTTACCCCTTGGTCAGGACCTCTTTTCTGCTCCTGGTGCTTGTTACTTCACCTGCAAATCTTGTCAGCATTGTTAATATTTATTTCCTCACACACAGAATTAGTTGGTTAAGTGCTACATGCTTTCAAATGAATGCTTGCTGTGTCATCTCTTAATGAGCCTAGTTTGCTCTCATTTTTCAAGTTTTTGTTATGTTTATTTCTTATGCTACTATTATCTCAGTGGGCTTAGTCTACCTTGGTTTAACTTCTTTGTTCAAAATTCCTTCTGCTCCTGCTTTTAGAAGGTTGGGTGGCACCAGAAGACAAGATTGGGACTTTATAATATCATTTTACCTCTAAGTATGATCTTCAAAAATGCCTATCCTGTAAGTATCCCATGTAGTGCCCTGGAGTCACAAGGTGGCAGATTTACTTGGAATTGAGACAGGGCTGTATTTTTGTACTCCATCTTTCCATCCTGTTGTTCTCCCCTATTTCCTTTCTGGAAGATATCCTGGTGTTAAAATAAAGAAAGTCTTATGCTCCAGAGCTTCATCTGTCTAGGGGTTAGGAATGATATTTCCCTCTGGTGCACAGTTAGCAAGATGCATTCTGGGGGGTGTTTTTCTTCTTTTGACTCCTCAAAGACAGGCCACAATTGTATATGAGAGACCAAAAAGGGCGGGTAGGAGAGGGAGTTCTCATTTTAACATACCTGCCTAGCATCTCAGTTTTATACCTCATGTGAAACTGCTGATCAGATTTGGATCATCCAGAGGAAAAAATTATTCTCCTGGTCACTCAGCTGAGACCTGGGAAGCATCATGATTTTTTTTCTCTCAAGATAGTTATGTGGTCACTTACAAGGAACGTGTGGTCATACCACACCTGTGGTTACAAGTATTTGAGCTCCTTCTTCCTTTCCTGCTCACAGTCTTGCAGCATCTAGATAACTTGGTTGACCAATGAATGGATTGCTTTATTATAATCAAAATCTCAATAGAGAGGGCAGTGGTGAAGCGTAACAGCCAGTGATAAGCAGGAGGTCACAGTAGATCAACTTGTGATCTCTTCTAGTCTCAAACACTATGAAGGCTCCCTCCAAAACTGATGCCATTATTACTCCATAGGTTAGCTGGCAAGGAGAGGATTTCAAGGCAAGCATCCAGCACCCACCCACAGATTGTGTTGGCTCTGAGCCTGGCAGATTGAGTCCCTTCCAAAATGTATTCAGGATCTTCTAGTTAGGAATGCAGCATATTGCTGGTTGTGACACAGATACAGCTGAGTTTACTCCACGTCTTATCAGTAACCTTTTAGCGTTTTCACATGGCTTACTCATTTGCAGGAGCTTTTGTAAGCCTGAAAACAGAAAACAGCATGGGCTTTATGTAGCTACTCCTGTTTTCCCTGATTTAAGATGTTCCCAGTCTTACCTCTGGGTATCCTTCATGTTACTTTCAAACCTCCAAGGGTCTGCTGTTGCTGCTTTCTGGCCTGCACCCTTCATTTTTCTGGGCAAAACTCCCTCTAGCCTGTTGATGTCGTTCCTAATTGCCCAAAGGAATCATTGCTGAGCGATGTGAAGCATTTCCTTCCCTCTTATTAAAAAGCACCAAAATAAAACTGAGTCTTTCGTAGCAGTGGCTAAACCCACCACATCTTTAAATTGTATTATGGCTACAGCATTTTGGACTGTTACTGTGAAGCAATAAGGTGTTTTAAATCAGGTTTTTATTAGTCTTTCCTGCTCCCTGATGTTCATGCATACTGTATATACATGCATGGGGGCTCAGTGAAGTTGTCTCTACCTTAATATTCCCCTGGCAAAAAATTTCTTGTCCCAAAGTCTTGTGACTATGGAATTGTAGACACTGGGAGGAGACCACTGTGCTACTGTTTGCATACCAGGGACAGAGATTGCTCTTGAACTGCAGTGAAGAAAGGTCAATTGAAAATGGTACTTCTAAGGTACTTACTCTGTGACCCCTGTATTTTTTTCCAGAATTGCCTTGGAGTAACCCAGAACAGAGATCTGTCGTGCTAGTTTGTCATACTGCTCAAACTCAGAACAGTAGACTGTCCCTTCTTCAAAGCCCTGACACAATCTAAATGAAGTATAAAAACCTCATATAAAGCTAGGTTCTGGCAACTGCTACTTCATAGCTGTAGAACTCAAGGCTCTTCCTAGGGAAAGAGAAAAAATGAATTGCAGTAAAATTATGGTGACTTTTTAAGGAAATGTATGGTGGCTGCTGAACACAGTTTGCTCTCATTACTCTGTCAAACTCCAGGACTGTCCCTGGTGTTCTGCTGGCCTAGCAGAGATAAAAATTGAGGGATGGAATATTGGGCTATTACTATAGATTTCTCTAGTACTATTAAAAATGTGCATGAGGCTTTACAAATCCTTTAAAATTAAATTTCATAGGTGTTAGTACTTTCCTGCAGTCAGATGCTCTGATTAATTACACCCTCTCATAAAACTTCTCCAGGAAAAAAAAATCCAGTTCTTGACAACCAGTTAATAACTGAAGGTCGATAAACTGAAAGAAGTCTTGAGATTCTTTTCAGGGTAATGGTTAGTAATAATCAATCTCCCAAAAGTTAAAGTTACGTTTCAGATGGGAGGATTGGATTGCTCTTTGTAATAGAAATTCTGGCCTATGATAATGCCTCCAAGACACTGAAGTCATCCTAACTGTGGAAACTCTAGCTACTTCTTACCAATAGCTTTGAGTCTAGTGGGCCTGGACTGACATTTAAGCACAGAATAAGTGTTGTGACGATATTTGCTTCCACTCTGGCTGGAAGGACTCTTAAAAATGAATGAAGAGAGTTAAGTCTCCAGGCCAATTCAGCCCCAAGTTTCTTCCCCTGAAACTACTGAGGCTTGTTAATAATTTTTCGCTCTAGAGATGTATTTTCAAAGTATGGTTTTCTTCCCTTTTATAGAAATGAATTGCAACCATCAATGCCCTACCAGCAACCAGAAAGCCATCAGAGCACAGAGAAAGGTTTGACCTCTACTTGACAGAAACATATCCCTGCAAATGAAATGAGACCCCTTTTCTTAAGGAGTGTAGTGCTGGATTGTGGATTAGGTCATTAATAACTGAATTATTAGTCTTATTAGCCTCAGGGTGAAATGTTGTTATTAATACCAGTCTCCTGACATACCCATTCCCCTCCAGTTTTGTACCACTGTGGTGATTTTGATGCTTTACCATGTGAATGAAGTTTCTTTGGCATTTTTTTGCTCTTTCTTTGTTGTTACTGAAGATAATAATTCAGTGATGCACTGCAAAAGTGTGCTGCTTTATGTGTTTGATGCTAGACTACTGTGTTGCTGCAACCCATTATGCATTAATTGTATGGTTTCAAATTGCCATCAGGGACCACTCAAGGGACAGGCAGAAGAGTGAATTGTGCCTCTGTCACAGCCCACTTGGTTTCTTCCCCCTTCACAGCAGGTCAGCAGCCATGCTCACCTCTTGTTCTTCTCCCTGGCCTCTGTGCCTTCCCTGCCTGCTTGCCCAGAGTATAATTGTCCCCACTGAGAACATCTTCAGAGGGTTTGGGTGACAGACTCACTGGAGTAGAGGGTTGAACTGTGGTCCTCACATAGTCCCTCCTGAGTGCTACCATACACATAATTACAGAATTGCAGAATCACACAGAATATCAGGGATTGGAAGGGACCTTGAAAGATCATCTAGTCAAATCCCCCTGCCGGAGCAGGAACACCTAGATCAGGTCACACAGGATTCGTCCAGGCAGGTTTTGAATATCTTCAGAATTGAGTGGCCTATGCATCTTCTGTAGGTTAGGAGGGAAAAAATAGTCTTCACATCCCATTTTGTGGTACATACACGTTTTCTGCAGTTCAAATTGGAGAAGATGGGACAGGCAGATGTGGTTACTTGCCTACAAAACTTGAACAGCACAGTGCTTATTGCCCCTGAGTTAGCAGTGAAATTCAGTGATTGGTGTTTGTGGCAGAGGAATGCCAGATCTGGCATGGTGATGTGGATGGCATGGAAAATGCAATCATCCCGAGGGTCACACACTGCAGGTCTGAAGATGCCGGGGAACCTGAGTCTCACTGTGTGCTGCTGCTATGTGCTGGAAGACAGCCAGAAGTTCTTGGTGGATTCTGTCGCCTTCAGTTGGAAGGGTGAAACACCAGTTGTTGTCAAAGAGGCAGTTATCAGAGTTTACCTCAGGAAGTCAGTCCTTGTTACAAGCCAAATCTCTAGTTATAATTTCTCAACTCATCCTTTCTGACTGGAGTTTACTAAGACAGCTCAGATGTAGTATCTCCAGCAGTGTCTGGAGTTAGTAGTTTTGTTTCTGTTCAGCTCAATCCTCTCTGTCATCAACACGCATAGCACTTTTTGATCGAGGTAATGATGGCCTAAAAACCTTCCATCCCAAGCTGAAGGGAGAACAAAGAGGAGTGAAGGGCAACAGGGAAGGGATGAGGAATGAGAGGGAAGAGGGGAGAAGTGAATGAAGGCAAGATCAGCATGATTGTTGGAAAAACTAACTCAGATGACTGATGCCAGTGAGTTTTCCAGATTAATAAGTTTAAAGGCATTTTTTTTTCTATTTTTTTTTTTTTTAATGTGGCAGAGGTCACTGTTTCAGTCTCATTGAAGTTAATTTTGTGAAGGGGTATAAGGTGGGAGGAAGAGAGAGTGAATGCATGTCAGATGGGGTTTAAGAAGATAAATCCAGGCAGAGAAACATTGTGAAAAGAACTTGCAAGCAGGCATGTGAGGGGAATGCAAAGGGGCTGGAGAGTGGAGGTGAATGGAGGCAGGGGAGGCCTGGATTGAGCAGATGGAGACAGTGAGAGGAGGAGGATGGGCAGGCGAGGAAGGGGATTTGCTTGTAAAGAGACCCTAGAAATTGAAAGTGAGGAGTTTGGCTTTGGCTAGGAGGTGGAGGAAGGGAGAGCCCAGGGAGCCTGGGATGCTGAAGGCAGGTGGTGGTGCAGAGCTTGGCATCCCATATGAATATAGGTGGGTCTGGAGGTGAGTGAATCCTCTTTGTGGAGCCAGAGCCCACTTGGCACCCCCACAGACCAAGGCCTCACTCCAGAGTTGCAGTGGGGTGCATGAACAGAGAGGATGAAGATATTTAGAGGTGTGGGGAGAGGGATTTATCAAAGCCATTTCCAGGGATTCTTTTATTGTGCTGCTCATTGTTGTATCCATGATTCAAGCGCAGTCATAAAGACATTAAAGTGAAACAAGGCACCAGCTCCTGGAAACTCAAACACGCAAAAACTGTCAAGGGGACAGCTCAGAAAGAGAAGATAAAGCTCCACGTACAAAGACATGAAAGACAAGGAGATAAAAATGAGCTCAGTAATGCCCACACCTACAGAAATGGAGAGCTGACATGCCTAAAAGGTTTTCAACATAAAAAGTAAGGTGTGGAGAACTTCCATTGCCTGTTGCTGAGGAATAACTCTTGCGTCCCGGTAGAGGCGATGTCTGCCTGGCTACATTAAGAATCAGGGCTAGGTGGCACAATTTGAAAACAGCGTCATAACTTGGGTCATCAGTTTTGCCTCATCATTGCCATCCCTTATTAAACGGGGAGGGGGAACTGCTGACAGTTTGGATGACTAGCGAAAATGTAATGGTCCTCCTATCAGCAGAGAGCAGAAGGAGAGAGCAGGGTGCTGACAGGATGAGGAGGATGGTGCTGTCTCTCAGCCTGAATATGAAATGCAAGTTCTGGAACATGAAGATGAGGTCATGAAAAACTAAAATTTCAGGAGATTTTGGGGATCTCTGTGTGTCCATATCCATGTGTCCCTTTTGGTTTCCTGTTTACATTTTATTATTCCTTTAAAATAGCTTTTGTTGTTGTTATTGTTAATGTATTCATTTGGAGGAAAAAAATCAAGGGGGGGAAACAGCTGAACTTTGTAAAAGGTGGAGTATTTTTCCCAGCTGAGCTCAGCTGGCCTTGGTGGCCAAAAACGTCTGGTGGTAACACGCAGCTCCTTGCGCCTCAGCCATGTATATGTTGTTTGCAATCACCACATCAAGCAAATTGTTGCTTGGGGAATTACCTTTTGGATGAGTGTTGGGGTGATTCAGAGTGCGTTCAGTTTTGTGATTCATGGAGCTGCAAAGGAAAACTGATGACTGGGGGCGGGGGAAGGAGCGAGACAGTGAGGCAGAAAATCGATGTCCAGAAGGCATTTGTGAAAAGGCACGTTTCAAAGTTTCTAACAATATGGGGCAGTTTCTAACAATTTGGCAACCACTACATTTATACTGCATGCTTTAATCTCTACTTTCTGACAATATTTTAATGTTTTGCAAAAACACTATTGCTAACATATGAACACTAATATTTTTAGATCACTTCCTACTCTTAGGTACTGTTATATCACACAGAACAAGTTAGACCAACTGTTCCAGCCAGGTACTGTTTGGGAATGCAGTCTGTTCGTCGGGCAATATACTGAAGTCCTTATTCATCTTCTGTTCTACCAAATTTCCTTTTTTATGTGAAGTGCTCCATTGCTCTGGTTAAACCATGCATTCCCCTTTCCCCAGCAATTCTGTTTTGTTTTGTTTGGGTTATTTTTTCCAAAGTTAGGTTTGCTAGAAACATAGAAGAAACTATTGCAGATAAGCTTGCCTAGTGGTCTTGCCCTGCTCTGAGAGGGTCTACTCTGTGGAAGAATCTGCAAGAAATCTCAGTGAAGGCACCTGTGGAATGAACTGCTCATGGGAGAGGATTTTTCCTAGCCTCATTCATTGAATTGCCAGCCTAAACTCTAAAACTTAGGTGAATTTAGTTTCTAATTTCAAGCTTAACCTTGTTAGCTTTCTATAAACACTTCATTTTTAAAATAGCAGTGATTCCAACAGCATGGTTACATGTTGCATACTCTAAGTATATTTAATGAGTTAGTTTTAGCATTTCTGGAAAAGAAGCAAACACTTTCAGTTACTAAGAACACTACACTAGCCTGACTCCTTAAGCTTCTGAAAACAACAGATCCCATCACCATTCACAAACGCTTAGGTATACCACAGTATCTTGTGTTAATTATTTAGTTAGTCCTGTGTGCATAGCCATTTGTATAAACACAGCGTTCACAGAGTCCTTAAACACACAAGAACAAAATGTTCCAAGGATTAAACGTGGGCTGAAATGACCTGTCGGCCAAGGATGGTCCATGTTTGTGCTTGGAATATGCAAACCTCTAAAAAAGCCATGACCACAATGTGTACTAGTGGAGTCAAAAAGCCAGTTCCACTGGGCTCCTGTGGGAAGTACAATACACAATATTATGCTGAAAGTAAAGAAATTCAGAAAAGCTTTTCTTGAAGTAAAAAAAATCCTTTCCCAAACAGCAGGATGTAATGGTTTTGAAGATATCTGGAAAGTCAGAATTATCCCCATCGTAACTTACGGTGAGTTACCTAATCAGTCAGTGACATCAGGGCGTAATGCCACTTAAACAATATTTTTTGGTGTATTGTGTACAAATGGGCTTTCATATAGCATCTGGTCTTTTTGTCCCAGGTGATTTTCTTTTAAAAAGGTATTTATTGTAAAGAACATTAAAAAAATCCCCTTCATTCAACAGTTAGTGCAGGGCTTGAAAAAGTTACCTTACATGTAAATAGCCAATAGCCAGTGCAGACTGAGTCTACGAGTGTGGGCAGTTTGTTTTGGTCTCATATGTGAAAAGCCCAGTTGTAATTCTGCTTTTGTTTTCTTTTTTTTCGTTGTTGTTTTGATTTGTTTTGTTTTCAAACATGCTTAGAAGGCACATGTTGATGAATCAGCAATATATGACAGTCTTGCTAGCTTTTAAACTAATTTTCCATCTGGTAAATTCACCTAAATGGAGTGGTGGGCTTGAAGTTGTTCACTGCTGCTCAGTTCACACAATTCAAACAGCGTTACCTGCGTGGGGATTCCTAAATTTTCCTTTGCTTCCAGTGCTCATTGAGAAATGGATCTTCTCCTTCTCCCATTAACTGCAGCAAGTACTCACCTGCAGCATAGCACTTAGATAACTTCTAGCTTTTTTTAACCCTGGAAAGAGACAGAACCTCATCTCAGCCACATTCCTGTGAGGCACAGTTAGAGAAGCTTTGGAATTGGAA